>JAPZEA010000007.1:6857921-6868462 GCA_029783685.1 Heniochus monoceros
ATATGTGTTTTGTGTGTGTGTGTGTGTGTGTGTGTGTGTGTGTGTGTGTGTGTGTGTGTGTGTGCGTGCATGTATATATTACTCATGTGGGGACTTGCCTTCCTTAATGGGACAAGTCCCTGTAAGGTAAATCATTAAACTTTAGGGTGAAGACGGGTTAAGGTTAGATTAAGTCTGCAGGAAATGAACGGAAGTCTATGCAATGTCCCCGATAATGACTCTGTGTGTGTGTGTGTGTGTGTGTGTGTGTGTGTGTGTGTGGCAATGCATTACTCATGTTGTGGGGACATAAACTGTTTATACAGTCACATTGTAGGGACTTGCCTGCCTTATTGGGACATGTCCCTGCAATGTAAATCATTAAATTATAGGGCGGAAACTGTAATGTCCCCAAAAATGACTCTGTGTGTGTGTGATGTATATTACTCATGTTGTGGGGACACAGTCACATTGTGGGGACTCGCCTTCCTTATGGGGACAAATCCCCGTAATGTAAATCATTAAACTTTAGGGTGAAGACTTGGGTTAAGGTAAGTTTAAGGTTAAGGTTGCGGTAAGGGTCGGGGTCAGGCAAGCAGTCGTTATGGTTAGGATAATTCTCCAGGAAATGAATGGAGGTCTATGTAATGTCCCCAAAAATTATGGAAACACGACTGTGTGTGTGTGTGTGTGTGTGTGTGTGTGTGTGTATGTGTGTGTGTGTGTGTGTGTGTGTGTGTGCGCGAGCCCTTATGACAGGGACTTTAACCCGTTCTCTACCACCACACCCCGGAGGCCGAAGTCACCCTGAATACACTCTGCCATGCTTACCAGACACGCTCCAGAATCACATGTGCAGATATAGGACATAAATGTGTTGCATGTACAGAACACACAGCAGTAAAATCATAAAAGGATCAAACAGAGATGAACTGTGAGAAACCATGGGAGACCTCTGCTTCATATACATAACACTCAGCTCGCAGCCATAAAAACACCCAACAGAAAAATCTTTCCTGACGCTAAAACACAGCCACGTCTCAGTGAAGACACCCAGATACCTCCTGCTGTCCCAGAAACAGTCCAGTTTTGGCATTTGGACTTTAAATACTGGTGATTTTAGCTTCGTGTTCGGCTGTTATCACCACCACCTCTGAACTTTAGTTAGATTACACGATAAAAAAAGTCAGAAGTTCATAGGTTAAGGTTTTACCTGAAAATCAAGAAAAGACCGTCACTCAAATACACGCTAACATGGACAAACCGGCACAAACACACACACAATCTACATCACATGACCACAGAGAGTTACATACCAGATATGAAGAAAAGGTCTCAAAGAGGCTGAGGAAGACACGACTGTCCCGACAAACGTCCGGCTTGTGTTGTTTCCAACATTAATATCTCTCTTTCTCTTTCTCTCTCTCTCTCTCTCTCTCTCTCTCTCTCTCTCTCTCTTTTCCACTGGTCATAAACATAATGGCATCCACAGGTAAACACAGCGCAAAGGGCGGAGAGATAACGATATCTGAAGCACAATGATCACATCGGTGCAGTAAAAATAGAAATATATTGAAAATTGTGCTGAGCTTCACACTTATATTGAACGCGGCCATTCGCCTCAGCAGTGAGGCCTCCAGCAGGCCGTCATTGAGTCATTAAGAAAATAAGCCACAGTGTTCGTTAATCAGTATAATTCTGTCAGAGATGACAATGATGCAGTAACTGTGCTCTGGCTAATTGAGGCTAATTGCTGATACAGCCTTGGCTAAAGCTAATTTACCTACTTTTCTCTGTTTCCTTTAGCTGATTAATGAGTTTTGATGCTCACACAGGTTTGAGTTTGTTGTGCCACACATATAAGGCTGAAGTTAAGTCTAATCAAAAAGTTAGAGATAAGTTTGTCCTAAAGGTAGCTAACGTAGCTTAGCAGAGTAGCAACATCTGCCTGTGTCGCCTCTGGTTCTACTGAAAATGTACAGGATTTAATGAGGTTAAGCTCCCTTTAAATCACATATTCAATTGTTCACTTTAAAGATTAAGAACAATATGATATTTTACACTATGCAACATTGTTCATCTGGCTGAAACATGACATTCTCCGCATGCATGTGCATATAATGTACTGCTCTTTGCAAACAAAACTCCACAGCAGGGAGGATTCATGTTGCTGATTTGCAACCACTCATTGAACAGACCATGATGTGGCATTTAGAAACACTCCTAAATGCCATATCATGGTCCCCACTCCGCAGGGTCGTGAATTCAATCAAATTCAGACTGACTTTAATGCATTTTGATTTGTTGTGGAATTGAATGATTGTGGCCAGAGTGCAGGTCTGAGACGTTAAGCATCAATGGTTTGACATCCCACCAGGCAAAAACTGTACTTTCCGAACCTTAACTCCAAACAGCTCTTTAAAAAAAAAAAACAATATGTGGTTAATTTTAAGGATCAAAAGTCAGACTGAATCTTCTAATATTATGGTAATGTATAAAGTGATCTATGTGGGAAAAAAATCTACTTTTACTCATCTCCTTGCAGGATCAGCTTCTGGAGCAGGTGCTCATTTCGAGTCTTGCTAAGGACAGACTCCCCTTTAGATTCTTCCTCAGTGCTCTCTGTTGTGAGAAACAGATTTTCTGAAACCGGTGACTATTAACCCCCATTCATCACTGCCCTAATGGCACCTGTAGGTGGCGTTGCAGCACTGGACTCACAGTACACCCCCACGCCACCCTCTCTCGAGCAGCGCCACTTCACCTATATATGATGTTTTGCGCACTGGGAATCAGGATCTTCTCTCTGGATGTGCGCCATAGCAAGAGGAGCAGATTTGTTAGACTGAATTTCTTTGTCATTCTCAACAACTTTATTCAACTTAAATCATTTCAAGTCTCATCTGGATGACTATGTTGACAACGCGCCGTTCCTTCGTGGTGCTCGTGACTTTGATAAAACTCTCTCCGTTCCGTCACACAGTCTTTGTTTTCACTCTGGTTGTTGTTTATCCGTTTGTGTTTGGCTGAATTCGGGCTCCGGTGCTCTACCCAGGACAGATGTTCACCGCTGCTGCCGCATCATTACCACCCTGCCTCTGACTCACCATCACATGCTGCCCAATGCAACTCGTCGACAGAGCCACTATTTTTGTTTTTGTCTGACGCGCAAACGCAGGGACGCGCTGCCGGTGATGGGAACTCTCTGGGACTCTTTGGCGCATGAAGGATATTCTTGCTTCAGTGGTGCTCACTAACAGAAAGGATGCGGGAGAACAACTTATCTCTAAGTTCCATTTTTCTTTAAATCATTTTTGATGATACGCGTTTTTACTGTTTTTTTCCCCTGCTGCATCTATTCTGATTGGAATACACGAATTTTTGCAGACGATGTCTATCTTAAATATCCAGCCTGCCATTTGTGTTGTAACTAACACGCCTGCTCTTCTTTTGAAAGTACTCTCAGCACCAAACATTGTTGGACCACTGATAACCGCGTGTTGCAGATGAAGTGGATCATTTGGATAGACCTGAAATAGCCTCGTGTTTGTGTTAGACTCCGGAGAGGACCTGCTGTTCCCCAGAGGATCTCAGACGGTCTTTGGCCGCTCAGACTTCTGACTCGTTTAAGCTTCACTGTGAACTAGGGGCTACTCTAGATTGTTTGGAACGCGCGCAGGGATCCTGGTTTTACGCACAGCTGCCAACCTTTGCCATTACCTCCAACTCAAACAATGATGATGGGAGAAGAAAGCAGCGTCAAGGGGCTTGAGGAGTCCCAGACCCGGGGTGCCATTAGCAGTCAGGGCCAGGCACGGCCCCGTGAATAACCGCGCGGCGACAGCATGCCCTCTTGGCCCAATCTCTCGGAGTGCCTCTCCCATAACTGCAGCTGGGAGGAGACCCACAACGCCACAAGGAACGCTGACCTTGGCCTGCCTCCTCTCAACTACTACTCAATCCCTCTGCTCACGGCCATCACCATCGCCTGCACGCTGCTGTTTCTGGTCGGGGTGGCCGGGAATGTCATGACCATTTTGGTGGTCAGTAAGTACCGGGACATGCGCACTACCACCAACCTGTACCTGTGTAGCATGGCCGTATCCGACCTGCTCATCTTCCTCTGTATGCCGCTGGACCTCTACCGTATGTGGAGGTACAGGCCCTGGCGGTTTGGGGACGCGCTCTGCAAGCTCTTTCAGTTCGTGTCAGAGTCGTGTACCTACTCCACCATCCTGAGCATCACCGCGCTGTCGGTGGAGCGCTACCTGGCGATCTGTTTGCCGCTGCGCGCCAAGGCTTTGGTTACCAAAAGGCGGGTCCGCGCCCTCATTCTTCTACTCTGGACAGTGTCTCTACTGAGCGCTGGACCCGTGTTTGTTATGGTGGGAGTGGAGCGTGACAGCATGTGGCACTCAAATCTCAGTTCGGGAATGAATGAGACTGGCTTCCTCCTGGAGGCCGGGGACACCCGGGGGTGTAAGATGACGCACTACGCAGTGGAGTCAGGCCTGATGGGGGCCATGGTGTGGTTGAGCTCTGTTTTCTTCTTCATGCCGGTGTTCTGTCTCACAGTGCTCTACAGCCTGATAGGCCGTCGGCTGTGGCAGAGACACAGAGAGACAAACATAAATTCTCGTGTGGCTCACCGGGAGAAAAGCAACAGACAGACCATCAAGATGTTGGGTAAGTTTGGAGAGCGCGCAAATTACGCACACGCGTAACTTACATTTGTCATCACATACAAGGTGATTGATCTCTGAGTCACGGTCTGTTTTAACTTTGGCCTCCAGTATTTAGGGTAGAAAAGTAAATTTATATCTAGTTTGAAAATCTTGTTTTCAAGTTTACTCATTCTCTCCTCATCTTTCATCTATTACTCCTGCACCCACTTCTCTACCCCTCTCCAACCCCTTTACTCCTCTTCTTCATCCTTCTCCTCACCTGCTCACCCCCTGCTCCTCTTCCTCCTCCAGTGGTGGTGGTGCTGGCCTTTGTCCTGTGCTGGCTGCCGTTCCACGTGGGTCGCTACCTGCAGTTCCGCTCTCTGGACGCTCCGTCCCCGCTGCTCTCTCTGTTGTCCGAGTACTGCAGTTTGGTGTCCGTGGTTCTCTTCTACCTGAGCGCCGCCATCAACCCCATCCTCTATAACACCATGTCCTGGAAATACCGCGGCGCAGCGGCGCGCCTCTTCGGCCTGACCGACAGTCAGCCGCCTCGAGGCCGCACAGCCAGCACCATGAAGGGAGACGGCTCGAACGGCTGGACGGAATCCACTGTCAGCTTCTAAACACGTGACAGTCAACATGTCTGAACATTAGTCATGATTGAAAACACTGACCTAAAAGCCATTATTTCTGTCAGGCCGGAGGGTGCTGTTGGAGCTGTCTGAGTCGGTGCTGCTCCAGGGCCGTGGCTCCAGGCACTTCATGTCACTGTCTGTGCTGCTTTGACGACTGCTAGATGCCCGACTGGAGCTCTCACGGTTCCCTCTGAGAGAAGACAGAACGGGGAGGAAGAAGAGACGAAGAGATGAAATGAATGGGATAAAGTCAGGAGAGTTAGGACGTTGCAAGTGAGGGATGTGCACAGAGAACAGAGTTGAAGATTAAGAAGACACATGAGGAGAGAGACAAAAATGTACATGGGTAGTGGGTAGGGTGAGGAATATATAGCAAAAGGGAAGATGTGCACATAGGAGAATTTGAAGTGGAGGAGAATGTAGGAGGAAACAGAAAAAGAAGGATAGTCAAAGACAAAACAGGATAGAGTGGATAGCAGAAGAGCACAGTAAGGTCATTAACAGATAGAGGTGACACTGTGACAAGCTTTAGGATGGGGCATTCAACACAGATGCATATTGGCTGGTTTAGTGAAACCACAAAACAAAAATCAGGCAACAGACCACCAAAAAATATTATTTTCAATTGTAAACATATGACCACACCCACTTCATACACACAAATACACATACAAACCCATCCACATAAGAAAACATACATGCAGGGAGAAAAGATGCTCCAGACAATCAACACTGGGATGTAAGAGGATATTAGTGATACAAGATGAGACAAACGTCCATCAATTCAACACACACACCATCTAAGACTGGAGACAACATTCACATAGGGGACTTGCATACATATGTGTTATACATTAGAATACAGATAAAAAGGTAACACATGCACTTAAAATACATTGTATTAAAGACAAGAAATGACATGGACGTACAGTTGTAAATTAATAGCAGATGTACATCAACACTCAGACAGTAAGAGCAGATGTACATCAACACTCAGACTCACACACACTTATCTACAAAATAACCACTTGCTACCACTGGTTCACCACTATGGTTCTTTAAACTGTATTGCTGTATACACACTCATTACGTTGTTGTGATGCTGTCACCCTGGATAAGTGCAGCTGCCGAGAAAACCAATGATCACACTGTAAGCGTAACCACCACTTCGTGGAAACCCCTCCATGTCAGCATTAAGAATATTATTGCTCCATTTGAACACGCCTCACTGCGCTTGTGCTCGAAAATAAACTCAAATAAAAATTAAATTCAAAAAAGCAAAATTTGCTATACATACTTTAGTATAACATAAAGTTGAATGTAGATAGAAATCCTTGCCGGTGAACCTATGATTCTAAATTAAAGACAGCAGAGTTTAAAAAAACAAAAAAACCCCAGCCTCGTCAGCTGTAAACACTTGCTTTTTTCATCCTCTTAGAACTGGAAGAGGGATATCAACTGACTATATCCATGTAGAGAGAATAAGAAAATTAATTAAAAACACGTAAGGTTGATTGTGGGAATCTCCATGACGAGAACATGGATGTGGTATGGGTTGTAAAACCCTTGTGATAGCGAGTGGTGTTTGAAGGTGGCTGTGGCTGATAAATATTTCAGAGAGACTGTAATTAATGGAGGATCTATTTTGAGTCCTCTCTCTGCACAGCCTATTTTAAGGAAGGGTGGGTGCCCTGCCATTCTCTGTAGAGGGAGGTGCACACTTCGCTTGGCTCTGCAGACAAAGATGAGAGCAGGATGAGCGGGAGGAGGAGGAAGAGGAGGAGGGATTCTACTGTTGATCACATGATACTTCATCTCCACTCTCTCCTCACGACAGCATTTCCCATCACACGCACAAACAGGGGAAGCAGGGAAGCTGTTTTTGTTATGCGCTTCCATCACTCTCAGTCTTTACTAGATGGCACAATTAACCCATGTCTCACAAAAGAGTTATTGTTTTGGTTCATTTAAGTGAAGTCTGCGGTTTTATGGCATTCTTAGATTAACAGCATGTAACCTTTAAAGGTTAATATCTAATACTTTATATGAATGCTGGGCACAGGACAGCAAGCAAAGTTTTAGGTGAAATGTAAAAATGCCATAAAAAGACTTCAAAAATATCAATCATGTGACATATTAGATTACATGTCAACCTCTAATGAAATTTCTGCAAGTAGCACAAACAAAAGTGATGACAAAGGAATGAACAAATAGTCACCAAAAAACTGGATGATTCAAAAGTTGATGACAAAAAATATAAGTCTATATCTGAAAGCCAGTCTTAAAGCCACTGAATAACATGGTGCACACAAGACACAATGTTTACAAACAGCAAAATGCATATAACCTACTTTTACACTACATCAGAAGGAAAAAAAAAGGTCTACTGTTGCACTCTAGTACTGAAACGATTAGTGGGTTAACAAAAATTATTTGGCAGTTGTTTTATTATAACTACTTCTTTTTATGCATTGTATGCCTTTATTAGATAGCAATGGCAGGGAGAATAGAGTAAACAAGGATGAGACAGACTCAACAAAGGCCCATGATCAGATTATAACCAGGAACGCTGTGGCTCACAGTTGGTGTCGTAACACTTTGGAAAAATAATTTAATTACTGAAGTGAAAAAATGCCAAACATTCACTGGTTTGAGCTTCTAAAATGTGAATATTTGCTAGCTTTTTCAGTCCCTTGTTAGCTATGCGTTTTGATTACTGGTTGGACAAAAACAAGTAACAAAATTTGGGTTCTAGGAGATTATGATGGACCTTTTGTCCGATATTTTATAGACAAAAGGGTTAAATTGAGAACTTAATCACAGGATTAATCAACAATGTAAATAATTGTTGCAGCCCGTTTGTACTCAAAGCAAAACGTAACACTGTCTTTTCTTTACAGTCTCATGTTTCTAATTTTCTTGTTGTCACCTCAACAGCACCATTGCATGTACTTCTTACATATTTGTATGTGCCACTATGCAACAGGTGACATGCCAACAAAAACTACAAGACTAAGTCAACCACAAAACAAACAGGTTACTGTGGAAGCAATGCATTTATTTTATATAAAAAATGTAGTTGACGGTGAATGGGTGGAAGGGTAAGTAGGTCAATCAGTCCCCAGTGAAACCACAAAGCAGCCATGCATGGGCCTTGGGAAGCCCCACGGTGCAGTGCTGGAATAGCCATCAATCAGCCGACTACGCCAAGCAAAGATATAAAAACCACCACAAGTCACCACTATCATCACCAAACCACTTTCAAAAAATGGGCATGGCAACACACAAGTCAAAGTCAGCAGCACCCGAATACCTAAAGATCTGCCTCCTCTTTTGAGAGCTAGAGCAGTAGCCCTCAGTGGAAAGTCTGTTGGGGTTAACATTAGGAGAAAATGCTCGGGTTACAGAACTGGATTGGAGAACAGCATGGGATTTGACAGTGGGGGAGGAGAAAAACAGCTAGAGGGCTAGTGAAAGAAACAGCACAGAAAGAAAGTCCATGTGAACAAATAGGTCATGAAAACAACTTGCTTTGGGTTGCTTTTGCTCAAAACTTCCTATATGTTAGCAGTGATTGATTGATGCTGGTCCATTCTATTCAGTTAAACTATAAAAAAACAAAGATAAGTATAGAAGTGTTTACTGCTGTCAGTCATTGCAAAATACTGCTTAAAACCAGACAGAGCATCCAGGCAAAGTCTGTTAAGAGTATATCACAACTGTCAAATTCTCACAGAGAACAAAATTCACGTTGAGTAGCAACCACATGCACATGCATATAAAAAAAGAGAGAACATTTAGTGCCAGATGTGAATTAGCAACTTGACACCACGGAGTTCTGCAAAACAGGACAAGAGGAAAAAAATCTTTCAGGGAGGTCATGTCTAGCCTGGTCTTGTCAGCCAAACGCTGAAGAGAAAAACAGGTGAAGCTTTGACCCATGTTTACTGCATCTCATGTTTGCCATGCAGGTCAGCTTACTATGTATGTTTTTCAAGTATGTAAGTAAGGCAGATGCATATGATCACACTGATATGGATACAGCAGAATACTCCATGGCATGCGGGCAACAAATTTAGAATTCCTGATCGGTTTATATGTGTCAGTAACATGTTGGGACTACCTGATTCCTCGCTGACTTTAAGCAGCTTCCTGTTAACCTTTCGCCCATCTCCTGAGCTGCTCTTCTGTGGGTGTAAACAGAAATGTTTACACCAGAGTGAGTATTTTCTCAAAGAGACGATGACAGAAAAATGCAGAAACTCACGGTTTTGTAGAAGCTGTCCGTTTTTGGTTTACTCGTGGTTAACAAGACTCAGAATCTTGCACTGGAAATAAATGACAGTCAAAGCGTGTTTAGACTCTTATGTCTGTCTGCTAAATGTGAAGCTACAATCAGCAGCCTGTTAGCATAGCTTAGCAAAAGCACTGTTAGAGCCCAGAGGTAACAAAATTCACTTACGAGCTAAGTGTGATATAAAACAGGGTTTTTGTACTGATTAAACAAGATAAGATAGAGCAGGTTAATTAGAGGTGCTGGCAGGCAGCTGTTCCCCGCTGTTTCCAGTCTTTTTGCTAAGCTAACTGTCTGTTGGCTGTAGCTTGATATCTAACAGAAATGAGTATCAAGTAGTATCAAGCTTCTCATCTGTCTCTTGGCAAGAAACCAATTGTTCCTTCAAACACGAAGCTACAGCCAAGTGATGGTTAGCTTATCTTAGCAAAAAGACTGGAAGTGGGGGGAAACAGCTAGCATGGTTCGGCCCAAAGGTAAACAAATCTGCCAACCAGCCCTCATTGCCAACCAAAGCTCACTAATTAACACATCCTGTTTGCTTAAACTGAATGTGAAACCAACAAGTTGTGGCGCTCTGGGGCGGAGGCCAGTCCCAAAAACTGAAGTTCCTTGTTTGGCCACTTGAGCCTGGCTCCAAAAGTGACTCAATCCCCATAGACCCCCATATTAAAATCGGCAAAATGTATATCTATAGGCATGGCAGCTAGCCGCTAGCTAGCCCACCTTAGCTCCACCCACGCCCCACTTCTTTCTTTGCCCACTTCTGGATTAGCCGGGAGTTTGGTGGAATCAGTCACTGCCAAGGTGCTGTTGGCCGAGGCTTCACAACAGCTCTTCAGAAACTTATGGGTGATGTTGTGGAGACTACCTCCATGTTTTATAGAGTCTATGGGCTAAACAGTTGAAAGTAGTTAGCTAAAACTGGCCTAATGGATAAACTGTTAAAGTAGTTAGCGGTTAGCT
>JAPZEA010000007.1:7101234-7115587 GCA_029783685.1 Heniochus monoceros
CCAGCCCTGAAATACATCTTTTAAGTAATTTTCTATAAAGAGAGGATAGTAACTGGGAATACATCTGCCTGTAGGCTTCAGTTTACTTTGTGTAGTATTGAATTTTATGCGCTCACTGAGCTTCGTCCAGCTGTTAAGATCACATCGCAAGATCTCTAGAAATGTCGGCCTGCTCAGCCATGCATGTTTGTCCGTCATGTGAGCCGGGTTAAGCAGGTCTGTTTGCGAGTGTGTGAACAAGATAGAGGAAGGAATAAGAGTTACTGTCTCTTGAATGTACCTTGTGGCATGGCAGATAAACTTCAAGACTATTCCTCATTTTGAAATGAATGTTACCAGAACGCTAAAATAATCCTTTTTGTTTCTCTTGCTGTTTATTATTGATTATTGATTATGCTCACATTTAATTTCTGCTGCTTGTTTTAACATTGACTTGTGAAGAATTACGACTTGTGCATGTCTTGATATGTTCAATGTGATTTATTTTCATATCACTGCAGATGCTGCCACAGAACTGCAGGTGTCCAATTCCAGGTTGGCTGAAGTCGAGGCTGCGTTTGCCACTCAGAAATCTGAGGTGAGATTCTTTGTTCACGTGCTCGAGTCAAGAGGTAAAGTGAAACATTGCGCCTTCCTCACCGTAGACTTTTCAGCTTGTCATAGCAGGAAAAACACGGGTGTAACTAACAACATAAGGAATGCTTTTGTGCCATTGAAGTGTCCCAGTAAACCACCTCACACTACAGCAGATAGAATGCAGCAATTTTATGTATTATTATTTATACATGTACAAACTCAGGCCTGTGTGGTCTTCAGTAGTTCTTGTGTGGCTCAGTGGTGCAACTAATGCAGTGTTGGACACTGTAATCCATGCATAAAAGGCATATCATATCAGTGCTGTAAAATCCTCTTGTCTGGTAAGCAAGGAGATCATTACATGGATGTTTTATTCTTATAGTCATCAAATCCCGTTGAAAGCTCAAAACCAGGAATGAATTCAACCTATTAACAAATATTATCTGTGCATCAAAAATCTGTTGTATCTTATTTCTCAGCACCACAGAGCTCCACTGTTGCCCAAAAACTATTAAAAACACATCAATGAGCCACATTGTTGCACCGGGTGACACGTTTCTTCATTAGCCTGAACACAAACTCTGTAGTTTATTTAGACTCAGTCCCACATACGCCATCCAGCTGCTGTAAATCTTCACTACAGAACCGGTTGTGTATTAATCTGCGGCTAAAAACAGTCCCCAACAAATGCACCATACGCCCTTTTTGAGTAGCATTTGTTGAAAGCTACAGTGCCCGGCTGTTACTAACAATTACTCAATGATTTTAAGAATTAAACTGTACATTTGTGACATGTTTTCAAAGATTTAAGTCAAACACAGTGTTGGTTTTGGCCTTTTCATGTAATTGTTGATAATAGGGAAAATACAGGATGATATGAGCCTTATTCTTTAGGATGGGTCTACATCACTGTGTTAATAAGCATCCATCCAGCTGAAGTGTCCTGTATCATCTGTCTGAGCTCCAGGGTGCTGCTCTGTACTGGACCACGACCTCTGGCCAACCTCCAGCACGCGGGACAAGAAAAACTGTTAATTTCCTGCATTTCCATGTTATTGACTTCCTCCCTTCTCTCTCTTTGTTGCAGTATGACAGATTAAGAAAGCTGCACGCGGAGCTCGAGGAGAAGCTGGAGGCATCGGAGATCCAGATTAAAGGACAGTCTGCAGAATACCGAGCGCTTCTCCAGCAGAAAGATGTTCGTATATTTGTGTTTCTAATTAAAGCAGTCAGGTGACACTTAGGTTAATAATATGTCCTCCAAGAGCAAAAAGGTAAAAACTAAATCCCATCTCTAATGAACACATCCGTACAGTTTGTGTACAGTTACTTAGGACATGTGATCAATTTTAACTTGAAGTTGTGTAACTGAATCAGAGCATGCACCTACAATAGTAGCCTGGATGATGGCTGGATGTTTTAACTATTTAGTTTTGTAGTTTTCTGTCAATATGTATTTTAGGTCATCACATGGGGAAGTGGTAGGCTGCAGATATTAAAATACAACAATTTAATCAATTTTATGACAAATTTTAAATTGAAAAAGATGGAAAAAATTGTTTTAATTGAAATGTTGTCAGACATAATACACACACTACGGAAAATTACATTTCTATTCCATTAAATGATTTCGTTTTTATTCTTTGAATACTTCTATAATCTGATTGTATATGGGTATAAACGAATATCAGATATCCAAAACCAGCTCCAGAGGTGGTTAGAAGCACATTTGGCCACACTTAAAATAGAGTTTCAAATCTTATCTTCATCATAATAAACAATTTTTTCAGTAATGATCTCATCAAGACAGAAAATGCATGTGGAGCTAATGTTACTGCTTGTTATGCAGCATCCTCATGTTTGTCTGTGTCTTCTCAGGTGGAGATCAGTCACCTGAAAGCTCGGCAGAGTGGACTCCAGGAAGAAGTCCAGAAGCTGCAGCGGTCGGCTCAGTCTGCCTCCGTCGGTCCCGCGTTGCTGCCCGTCACCACCGCTTCCGCGACCACCACCTCCTCTTCTGCTTCCTCCTTCCTGTCGCGGCCCGCGGGGTCCCACCAGGGTTTCCACAGCGACGAAATGGACCTCAGCGATGTCATCTGGTCACAGCAGGAGATCAACCGGCTGTCGACAGAAGTCATGCGTCTGGAGGCGGAGGTGGCACACTGGAGGCGAATGTCTCAGGTAATGATGATGAGAATTTGGTACAGGGAGTTGAATCTGGGTCATCCAGTTAAAGGAATTGATACCACTCCTGTATGTGTCCCTTCAGATGGTTAGCTTAGCTTAGCACAAAGACTGGAAATGGGGAAACAGATAGTCTGTGTGTGTCCAAAGGTAACAAAATCCTCTAAAACTCAGTAATTAACACAATATACCTGCATGATTGTGGTTTTATGGGGCGCTATATGTGTGATTATTTATTGGCATTAAAAACAAATAGTCCATGGCAGTAAAATTGTCCATAAGCCCCTGGAAAATCACAACTTTTTACACAGCCTTTAATAATGAGTAAGATCCAGAGCCAGGCTAGCTGTTTCCCCCTGTTTCCAGTCCTTATGCTAAGCTAAGCTAACTGTCTCCTGGGTATAGCTTCATATTTACCCTATAGATTGTAGATTGCCATCAATCTTCTCATCTAAGTCTGGGCCAGAAAGCAAATAAACATATTTCCCAAAATATTGAACTATTAGTGAACTTTGAAATAAGTGCTTTGGGTTTATTTTAGCAGTTTTTGGTACCACATGCATGATGTTTGCTACATAGAACAGTGTGCCAAATTCTAAAAGGTTTAGACAATCACAAGAAGCCATTTCACGTTCATTTTAGTTTGTTATGCTTTGTTTTATTCTCAATTGTTTCAGTTTGTTCTGTAATCTCTCTGGCATACCAAGGAAGTTAAGAACAAATGCTAAGAAACGGTGACGCTCAGTTTTAATATCAACAACAGATCAAATTTATTCTACTTGTGTCAGAGATCTAATGTTTTTTATGAATTTCAGGCAGGCGCAGGAGCCGGTAACGGCGACCAGGGTGAGATTCTCAAACTTCAAAGAACCATTAAGGTGAGTTTTTCAGTGTTGCGAGACGACATTTATTTTATTTTATGGTAGAATTTAAATCTTTAAGCTGCTATAATCAGTATTTTTATATTAACAAGGAATTAAATGACGATGTGTATCTGCGTGGGGTGTCTCATATCACCCCTCTCTGAAGTTCCTCTTAGCTCTGCGGAGCTTTGTAGCATCTTACAGCTCATTGTTTTGGTTGCACAACCTGCATGTTTATTTTTTCACTCTGACCACTTTCATCAGTGTCACTTGTACTCAGCAGCAGGCAGCTGTTTTCAGTAAAATAGCACTGATACGCTACTGTGTTCACTAGCTGGTGAGCATGTTGCAGCATTTAGCAGCAAAACAGCCGGATATTTTGATAGAAACCAAAACAGAGCAGAGAGACGGAGTATTTGCATTCATCAGGTGACCAGAAGCATAACTCCAAATGAATGCTAATGCTGCTCTGTGCCTGCTCAATGTGTAAACAAGCAGCTGCTCTGTAGAATATGTCAGTGTTGTGTTGATAGCTTGTTTTCGCTCTCCTCATGTGGCCAAATTTCAATCAATGCAGCTTTAAATCATTTATGACAACAAGTTGGACGGACTGCTCTCACATTGAGACTCTAACTTTGATGTCATTTCCCCTTTGGAACAGGATCTGCGAGAGGAGATGAGTCGTGAGGTGGATGAACACCAGCACGAACTGGCTGCTCTGCAGGACGCCCAGCGGCAGAAGATGGCGGACATCACGCGGCGACATAGAGACGAGTTAGCGGAGTATGAGGAGAGGATAGAGGAGCTGGAGGAACAGATTCAGAGTGGTTAGCTCAACTTTGGTATTTTTGGAAATTTGGAAATCATAACCTGTGGCTGGGAAAGGAATTCAGAGCTTTCACTGAGGAAATCATAGCTTTGAAACCAAAAATTTTAAGGTGTTTTATTCCCTCAGAGGTCAGCTGTAACCAAAGTTATGAGACAAAGCAAAGCAAAGCAAGTCACCTTTGTCACCTTTGATCCCTTCCAGTCAGTGTTTCTACCCAGACACAGCACACTAAATGAACTCCCTCCTCCAACTCCTCTCCAGGTGGTTGTCAGGCCACATCCCCATCAGATGCCTCCAAGCTGCCCGAACTCCAGAAAACCATAAGCTCCCTGCAGGAAGCAGCCGATCAGCGGGAGAAGCAGCTGGCCGAGGTGTCTGCCAGGCTGGAGGAGGCACAGAGGAAACAGGCCTCGCTGCAGCTGGAGAAGGATGACGCCCAGGAAGAAAACGCCGGGCTGCTGCAGAACTACACTCGGCTGCAGGCCTCCGTCACTGAGCTGCAGGAGCGAGTGCAAGAGCAGGAGGGAAAGGCTCTGCAGAAAGCTCAGCTAGACCACGAGATCCAAGTGTTGAGAAAAAACCTTGCAGGTATGCTGTCACCATATGGTTCCATGTTGACTACTGTTGTTTCTCATCTGCTTAATTAATGCTGTAACCTCAAATCAATGTCGCACAGACACAGAATATTGTCACACACTCCTTATTGTCAGCCATAGATTGTTTTCCTTCATGATTAACCTGCATATTAAATAAAATTTCTACTTTTCCAGCTTCAGAAAAAGAGATAGAGAGACTGAATAGCCTGGTTGAGGTAAGTGTGAATATAAATCATTAACCATTCATCATGTTCAACATTTAAAATATATGTATTTGTGGCTTTTTATGACTTAACCCCTTTGCTTAATGACATACCTAACTTTTGATAATTAGGCAGGACCAAAGGAAGAAGTTGAGCACGCAGACATCTTAGAACTGAACACCATTATTGGGACATTGAGACAAGAAAAGGAAGTCCTGGAACAAGAAAAGGTTTGTTTAACTGATGCAGGCAGCTCGAATTATCTGTAATAGCTTATTGATACAATTATTGTATGTCTTTTTTAAAGTAAATGTGTCACAGCAATATAGAACATAGTAATATATTTTTATTTGTCTATACTGTGTACTTTTTCTAAGTATACTTACATGTGTTATTGGTAAGACAGAAAAGTCAGAACTCAGATTGAGAAAATGGCAAATTTTGAGTTCACTTGCACTTCCTGCGTCCAGATGTAATGTTAATAATGGGATATAAAATCTACAGTGACTAGACAACTGAGGTCTGTTGGGTTATATATAAAAGTTTGAAGTGTAATTCTTGATTTCTGTGGTTTTGTTTTCACAGCTTAATCTGCAAGAAAGACTTAAAATGGCCGAGGAGCCAATAGTTAGCAATAATGAAGCAGAGTCTGGTGAACCAGAGTCACTGGATGATCTGAAGACGGAGCTGGAGAGGAGAGAAAAGGCCCTGAGAAACACCGAGGAGGAGCGGGACACCCTGATGTCATAGCTGGAGGAACTCGACCGGCAAAACCAGGAAGCAACACAGGTCTGACTGACCATGGTGGCTTGCTCTTTGTTGTTATTATTATATTATTATTATTAAAGTTTATTTATATAGCATGTATATAAAAATCAGCAATTACAAAGAACAGACTTAAAATAATTCAAGTGAAAACACTGAAAGACTCTGATCAAATTAAGACAAAATAAGATACCAAAAACACATGTATATAAGTACACACACATTCCCCCTCGCGCACACACACACACACACACACACATGCACACACAGTGGATGGAATAGTGTTCCTGATATCAAAATTATTGACTCAAAAGCTCAGCGCGCTCAGTGAAAGCGTTTAGCGTGTGTGCGTGCTTAAGCCTCGGTGTGCGTTTCGGTATGTTTGTTTGTGTGTGTGCGTGCAGATTCCATTCACTTGAAGCAAAGGTTGGCCTGTGTATCATAAACCTGTGCTGTTTGACATTTGATTAAATAGCATTACTGCCAATCAGCAGAGCAAGATGCTGAGCGTCGGGTCACACAGGCTGTGGATTCCTTCCCTTACTGTTGACAGGCTGCACATTATAAAGCCAAATAAAAATGTTTACAAGTCTGTGTTTTGCAGTTTATGTCCACAATCAACAGGGTTATACACGATATAATGTGTCACGAGCAGCACATTTTATACATGCCAGTCATATGCAGGGTGGTTGGTGTTCTCAGGGGTTTACATTCTTACACAAAAAGATGTTTTGCAGTGTGCAAAAGATATGAAACATGGTTTTTAAGTGAGCATCTCTGCTCATTAACGTGTGGATCACTAGTAGCAAATCACCTCTCACACTAAAACCTGTTTCAGAATTAGGGGGTTGTTATACTGTTTCCCCCTTTTATTCCCCCTTAAGTAGCTTTAGATATCTTTTTCCACACTGTCTGACAGCATCACATTGTGCATGAGCCAAGTCCAACTCCTCATTGAGCAATGAGATACTTGCACAGTACAGTACTGAAGATTCCAGGTTTTTTATGGCTGCACTATTTCTTCCAGTGGAAGCATTTTGATATATGATGTGCATCATTTTATGCACAAAAAAAATCCCCAAAATTCAGCACAACATTTTAGCATTGTTGCACAGTTTGGGATTTCCACTAGAAATTAAAAAATAAAGTTTTGGCTTCATACCATCAGTTGTAGAAATCATGTATACACGATTTCCCCTAGTGTCCATGCGCCCAGTGGTTTCCTTTCTTTTCTGTTTGATATTAAAATCACTGAGTAGAATCTTGAAACTTGCTTCAGTCGAGCAATCACGCTGAAATCAAGACTGCATTTATTTATTTCAGAGTTAGTGCAGACTTAATCACTCAATCTGCACTTAAACATGCATTACCATGCAATAATCATCTATTTCTTACTAGAGTATGGTATGATACAGTAAAATGGCTACATATACACACACATGCAGCTGCACATATACACATTAAGACATTTCCCACCTTGCGGCTGTTACAGCAACAATTTCAAGAATTCTGAAGGTAAAGATGGTCTCTAGGCACAGAGTTGTTAGACAGAAACATGATACACAAACCTCAAGAAGATGCTGTCTGAACATGTGGAGTCAAAGCAGAACTACCATGTTAAAGATGTTTCTTTCTGCATTTGATAATTATTATACACATTTTTGCATTCTCAAAAGACTGTTCATCAAATATTTAACAGAACTTCTCGGCCAACTGTTCCAGAAATCGATCGTCCCACTTTCCCTTCAACTATTGACAGTTTGATCAAAACACAAGAGTCAGGTATCAGACCCAAACCCACTCCCCCCTGAGAGAAAAAAAAAACCTGCAGTATTTATTTGTTTTCGGGTCAAGCTTCTTCCACAATAAAAGGTTGACCCGTGACCCATCTCTCCATTAATCAATGTAGAGATGAATGAATAAGTGGGATATGTGGCAGCTGGCCTTCCAACAAGCTGTCTACAACTGTCCAAACCACTTCACAGTCGTTTGGCAAGGAGAGGCCTATAGATCAGCCAAATGGAGTTTGAAACCTAAAGAGTGACCAGGGGATTGAAGAGAGGAGGAGAGTACGATCGCAAGACAATCTGCCGCTGGTGTGGGGGGTCTCACTGAGATGGCGGAGCGGGAGAGTAGAAAGAAAGGGTCCTGAATATTGCTGAGAGCAGAGGAGAGCACGTGTAACAAGTAATCAGACAAGTAATCAGATACTGGATCATATGTGGGTGGTCCGGGAATGCCAGTTGGCAAAGAGAGACGGGGTGACAGACAGAGAGGACTTTCGGGGAGAAGCGTGAGCAGGAGAAGGTTATGATGGTGGTCTCCAAGGCGGGGAATGTGTAGGAGTGAGAGGACAGTAAGAGAGAGCGTTTGAAAGGGAAAATGTGAACAATCTGTTCTCTTGGCTGTATCATTTGACCAGATCACCCATCAGGATCCAACAAAAGCAAGCAGAAGACGCAGAGTCGGCAGGTTTTTACTGGGAGAGGTGGCCTCTGTGTGAGGGGAGATATTTAAAAAAAAAAATACATGATTTTACACTGATTAATACAAGTTCCATGAAAACAGATTTTTTTATTAGTCATACATGGTTGGCTGAATGGCTGTAAATGGCAGCTCAACGGTTGGCAGTTTCCTCAGAAGAAGAAGGGTTTCTGGTAAAGTCAGTGCATGGAGAGAACAACGGATTAATATACAGAAGAGAGAAGGAAAGTGAAGAGAGGGATGGAGTCGACAGAGAGGGAGTAGCTGTGCGCTCTGCTCCTTCCATTATTGATTATGAGCTGAACCCACCAGAGGCACCAGATGTCAACCAGGCAGTTTAAGTTTCCACTGGCCTGTTTAAAGCTGCCAAAACTCATCTCCCTCTGCCATCTTCTGTGTGATTTCTCCTCCTCTTTGCTACAAAATCTTCTTCTTTTTTTTGTTTGTTTTCTAATGTTTTATTTTCCTAAAGGGGCAGTCCAGGGATTTAGTATTGCACAATATTGGGAGGCTTTCAAGAGATATTTTTAAAAGATCAAAAGCAGCAGAGATATCCCGACCTGTTGTTCCTAGGATAGGACGAGGTCCACATTTCCCATAATGCAACCCAGTAATATCTTTCATTCATATTTTGTAAGAGGAAATATGTTTTGAAGGAAATATAATGCAGGTAACTGTTTGGGACACAATGAGGAAATGTCGTTAATTCGAGTTTCTGGCCAGATGCAAAAATTTTGATGCTTAAAAAATGACTACTGATAAGGGATTTCATTTGTTTTTCAGCCAAATATCCGATCTTGCAATACAATATCTGCTTGTACTGACTACAGCCTCAGAAAACCTTTTTAGGATTATGTCTAGTCACTGGCAGCACATGGTTAGTGTCAGGGAAAGATTGTGGTCTGCTGTAATGTATACACAGTCCACAGTGACTTGAGATGTGTTTAGTGTCACTTAACCAAAACCACAAACTTTCCCAAACTTAACCAAAGAGTATTGTTGCCGAATCCTGACAACAGATGGGTGTCTTGATGCGAACCCCAGACTCTGGTGTCAAAGTTCTGAGCACCCCGATCGCCTCCCAGTGCGGTATAAAAAAAGTACTGTCTCAAACTTTTGGAGCCAGGGAACATATTATACCACTGCCTCCACAGGCTGCACAGCGCTGCCTCTGATGAGTCAACCAAGCTTCGTGTTTAAAATCGGTGGATTGTCCCTGAAATGTGCGTTCACCTCTCCCCCCATTTCAAATGCGGTGTATTTTCAAAATGCGTCTTTCTCGCTCGCCCTCTCTCTTTCTGTGTCCATCTGTCCCACGCCCGCCATTATTTCTCATGACCAAACTTATTGAAGGAAAATGACTTCTAGGGGTGTTGGGGATGTAACATTATTGTATTAAAAGTTTAGCATGATGCAAACGAGTTTCTGTGTGTGTGTGTGTGTGTGTGTGTGCGCACACTCTTTCTACACTGTTTTTTTTTTTGTTTTTTTAAGAGCGAGAGAGAGTGTGTGTGTGTGTGTGTTTTTGTTTTTTTAAGAGAGAGAGTGTGTGTGTGTATGTGCACACTTTCTACACTGTTGTTTTTTGTTTATTTTTAATAGAGAGAGAGAGAGAGACAGAGAGAGAGTGTGTGTGTGTGTGTGTTTTTGTTTTTTTTAAGAGAGAGTGTGTGTGTGTGTGCGCGCGCACGCGTGTGTATGTATGTTTGTGTGCATGTGTGTGTGTGTGTGTGGGTGGGTGGGTGGGTGGGTGGTTGATGGGGAGGGGGTATAACCCTGGGGGCCCCCTCTTCATCCATGACTGCTATGGTTGGCTTCACATTGTAACAAACAGGGCAGTAAACCTATAGAAAATATATTTCAAAGCACATCATGTGACCCTGGGAACTGGTTGCTTGCACCTTGTAAGCGAACGTGGAAATGTGGCATTGTAGTTGACATCTTCATTGTGGCCAGGTCAATATCCAATATATATCAGGATCTGATCAGCCTGGAGGTGATTCGGATCGATCTTGTCTCTTTTAAAAAAGTTGCTTTCTTTCGCTGGTCATAAATATTAACGAAGCGAGGGAAAGAGGGAGAAGAACGCACGCCACACACATAGCTGCCCACTTAGTGTGTGTGTGTGCGTGTGCGTGTGCGTGTGTGTGTGTGTGTGTGTGTGTGTGCAAAAACATCACATTTAAAATAAAACATACACACGTCACACAATGCCTCCGTCTTCCTGTCTTGCTGGAGAAATCGACATGAGTGGAAAATGAACTGCGTATAGCGACCACACGCAAACACCTCTGCACCTTCAACTCATTCATCAACGCAGCTCCCAGGGGAGGGGGCAGCTGTGTGTGCGCGTGCGTTCACGTGCGCGTGTCTGTTGAGCTGCCAAAATCAATGGCACATAGGCTGGAATATGGGCCCCTGTTTCACCGTCAAGATAAAAACCGCAGACTGAATCAACCATGTAAACTGCAGCTTGACCTCATGGTCAACCAGCGCAGATCTGAACCAGCTCAATGAGATTAATAAAGAGCTTAAATTAAACAATTTGTTAATGCTGCAAGTCAGAGCCCCATATTTGGAAAGAGGTAAGTCCATAGCTAAAATCCATAGCTGACCCTTTTATTAATCTGTGACCATACGCTGCAAATGATAAACAAAATGCAGGAAGCTGTAAAGATTCTCATGTGGGCAATCTAGTGCTTTTTTCCCTGCCAGTAAAGCATAACTGAACTGAAAATCTTTTTTCAAAAGGGTTTTCTTACATTTACAGTATGTGATCTGTACATTATGGTCAGTTGTCACACAGATAAATATATGCTCGCTGGCATAGGTTCAAATGGTTAAAAGCTGTATAACAAACTCGGGTTATTTACATAAAGAATTAACAGCTAGCCTACTTATTTTCTATGAAGCCCTTCAAGTGTCAAGTGTCGGGGTATTATCTGAGCTTGCAGTTCAAACAGGTATATCCCCTTCCTCTGGTTGTTATTGCCTGATCCCCTTACAAGATCCCTGCACTTTGAAGCATCTGTGTCTTTGATTCGTCTTTTAAGACCACAATTAAGGATATATGGGCTCCTGCGCTGTTCAAAGCATCGTGGAAAGATCAATGAAGGGATTGACGGTCAAGTGATGTCGTTTGCACAGGTGTGTGTGGGTGCGTGTGTGTGTGTGTGTGTGTGTGTGTGTGTGTCTGTGTTTGTGTCTGTGCGGGCGCTGTAAACGTGCGGCTGGGTTACATAAAACAGGGGCAATAAATCAACAGCCGAGTGCGAAAATTACGCAAATGGGGGCTTTCCTCTCTCTCTCTCTCTCTCTCTCTCTCTCTCTCCCGCCGCACCTGAGTCATTTCGAAATGGGGGCGTGGGGTTGTAAAGCGTTTAGGGTAATGGAAATATCACTTTCATGCTGTTTGACACATACGCGCTCTCTCTTTCTCTTTATGTCCATTTCACACACAAGTTGCCGCTGAGTTGCGCACTCCCCTGCGACTCTCTAACGCACACTCACACAGTTCAAGCCCGGAACTGGCCGCTAAGTGCCCGCGAGCAATGTGACATTGCGTCTACAGTATGAGCTTCAGTGAAGCCGTTGTGTTGCAGCAAGGGGAAACACGGGAACCAGCCTGACAGGCTCATTTTTATTAGCAGTTTTTAATTTCCTCTCCATGTCCCTGCGCTCCCTGCACTGAAACTGAACATCAAAGGTGAGGCAGGAGAACGATGAGCGGAGGGATGAAGGGGCATCGTTTCAAACGGGAACAGAAATGAGCCATAAAGGGAGGAGATCGGGGCGCATTTGCATAAAAAGGCAACCCGGGGTGAATTTCCATAGAGTAGAGTATTGCGTTATAGATGTGGAGCGCAGTGCGTTGCTCTCTCACTGCGCTACACGCTGCTGCTGCTGCTGCTGGAGGAGCTGAGAGAGTGGAGGGTACCGCAGAAATAAAAGGCTGAAGTGAAGTGAGGAGAGAGAGAGAGAGAGAGAGAGAGAGAGAGAGAGAGAGAGAGAGAGAGAGAGAGAGAGAGAGAGAGAGAGAGAGAGATAGAGAGAGAGAGAGAGAGAGAGAGAGAGAGAGAGAGAGAGAGAGAGAGAACGGAAAACCCTGAAGTGCTCCGGAGCAAAGGGGAGTATCCCGAGGTGAAGAGGAGAGAGAGGGAGCGGGCAGAGGAGAGGAGAGAGGGATAAATAGCAGAGGAGAGGAGAGAAGAAGGGAAACGAGCAGCTGCAACCGGGGATACATCAAGATAACGCAGGAGTTCAATCTCAATTAGATGACAGTCTAATTAACGGTGCTGGTGACTGCGCCAAAACGCGCACTCATTGGGGATTTTCTCAGCCCGCACGACCAACTTTTCTTTTTCTCCGCTCCACGGGCTGACCCTCGCACGCTGGCTCTTACCTGCTAATCTCTGCTCATCACTCGGACCTCGATTTGGATCTCCTGTGCTGTAAACCGGATCGGGTGTCTTATCTGTGATGGGGGCAGCGGCGGAGGTGGGGAGCTTCGCCAACGGATTTCTGGACAGCTTTGGCCCCGCGGGTGTCGCTCCGGCTCCGGTTGGCTCTCATTTCATTCTCACCCCAGCCGGGGCGGTGGACTACAACTCGGTAACCGGACTGATGATGGGGGGACAGGGGCAGCAGCAGGAGCACCTGGTGTCCGCGGAGAGGCTGTCCCGGAGCCTGGCGGACCTCAGCCATCTGAAGGGGATTCTGAGGCGGCGGCAGCTCTACTGCAGGACCGGCTTCCACCTGGAGATCCGTCCCGACGGCACCGTGCAGGGCACCAGGAAGGATCACAGCAGATTCGGTATGGACCCCTTCACAAAGAAACCTAATCTATTATTATTATTATTATTATTATTATTAGATTATTAGTAGTAATAGTCTATTGTGAAATGTCTGCTATAGACTCTATTGTAAGATACAGCAGACTGACAGCACGAGACACTGGAACACACATACACACGCACACACACACACTGAGAGGGAGACATTAAAAAATAGGAGAAAGTTTAGTACGTCTTAATGTTAATTTCCCTATTCTCGTTATTTGATGCAGTAGATCGAACTAAATTTAATTGGAAAATGAGAAGTGGGGTGAGGGGCTCTAGTTTTTAACGTAAGGGTCATCTGCACCCACTTTATATAATCATGATAACTATTGATACCACATGATCATACCTATGCTACTCCAGCCACACAGGTTACTATAATCAAATGCTAATTGTATATGTGGCGGCCTACTGTGATGGCAGCTGCTGCTGCTGCTGCTATAACACTGAACTGTGGGCTAGTCTGTTGTACCAGTGGATGTAATAATGCATGTAGAGAAACAAAATTTCTTTCAAGATGAATAAGCTTTCCAGGTGCGACACTTGGAGTATTTTATCTTTGCACATTTCCACCACGTTTCCTCTCTGAGATTAGATTGCAAGCTTTTCTTTACTTTTACCAGCTTATCTTCAGTTATCAAGATAAACAGCTGCAGCTTACGGCAGATCAAAAGTAGATCTTTGTAGAGATTTCTTTCAGTGCTTTGAGGCTGTAGCACTTCTGGCACTTGATTAATTCCATTTGAGACTTGGACACAACTGCATGCCAGAGGCCATTCCAGACACCCAGCATTGCTTGTCAGAGTCAGCTGCTGTGGATAGATATAGAGTCATTTACTGTAAGTTTTATGTGTTGAGTGCAGGTAAATTTTAGTCTCAGCATGGACCATCTTCAGATTAGTTCCATTTGGCTTGTATTTAATTGATTTCACATATACGTGATATTGTAGGATTTTGCAGTGGAATAAACTGCAGCACGACTAATGCCATACTGTATCTGATTATTAAAAGATGT
>JAPZEA010000007.1:7147989-7158904 GCA_029783685.1 Heniochus monoceros
GTCTGTCGGGATCTTTTCCATGTTGTCAGACACTTAGAACAACAATCTGACCCTTCTGAGGCAAAACAAGCACTTTTACTGGACGTACTTTGACGAGAACATTTGTCTCCAAGGATTACGTTGCAGTCAATCAGTGTGTTGCAGACCCCAAAACATGTATAAATAGGGCCCAGGTTGAAAAATACCAGAATTACCCTTTTGTGAGTCCTCTTAATGTGAGTCACTGTAGAGCAATTTCAGCCTCAGCACTTTAGTGTCTGTCCCTGAATGGATTTCTGTTTGCTGAGTATGATTCAGCTATTGATTGTCTGAGACGAAGTGGTATTTAATCAGTATTACAAAAAGAAAACAATGAGTAAGTTGGGGTGTATTTCTTTGTTCTATAAAGGATGTGGTGTAGTTCGCCTGTCAACAGCTTTGTATTAGTGAATAGTTGAGGCTGCTTTACAAACAGTCAATCTTACGCCCAAAACCTCGATAAACATTATAATAACTCACTCACTGTAATAAATGTCAGCGTTAATGAAACACACTCATTGTTTTGCATGATGTGAACCAACATGGACGCGTTAATGTCCTTATTATCCAACATGCAGTGGGTGTAAAATTACCATTCAGTTTGTCCAAATGTTTAGCTTGGCAACATTATAAGAAAACAGTAGTGAGAAATTAAAATCATAAAAGGCACAGCACCTTGGCAATAGATCTGACAGCAAACAAATAAACCTGGGTTTCCAGAATGAAAGTGTGAAGTGAAAAGCACAGGTGAAGAAATGAGTGATTTTCATTAGCCATGCTAGCAACACGGCTGTAGGGATGGCAGCATCAGTGGAATAGATTGCAATGGCATTTTCTACCAACGTTCATGGTCCACAGAGGATGAATCCTAATGGTTTTTATGATCTGCAGACTTTAACTCTAGCGCCACCATAAGGCTTGTGGCTTCGAGCGAAATGTCTTGTCAACTATTGGACGGATTGGCAGGAAATCTGATTCAAACATTCATGGTCCTCATTGGATGAACTGTAGTAACTTCTCATCTAGTGGCATCATCATTCAAACCTGCAAAACATTCTCTTTAGCCTCAGCTGCACTTTGTTGTTAGTGCAAATTAGCAATGTTAGCGAATGTGGTAAACATTATACCTGCTAAACATCATTTGCACATTTAGCTCAAGGCACTACAATCTCACAAATCTTAGACTTGTTCTTTGATAAAGTTCTGAGTTTCAGTAGACCTGACTATCTTTGTCTGTGTTTGGATTCACCTGCAGCGCTTCGACTCTCTCTCCAGCGTCCTCAGCAGCACGTCCTCCATGATAGGCTCCATTGAAAGCAGCCTGGGTAACTTAACTACAGATTTCTGTCCTTTTCCTTTCAAGCTTTCTGTTTGAATGTCTAAAAAAAAAAAGGACCCAAGGAGTCATGACTTAACTCTGATTAAGATCACTCTGCGTTGTGTAATCGTGAAAGGTATGCCACAGTAATCACTTCCAAATGTTTTCACTACAGTCCGCCATTGAGCCTCAGAGATAAGCCTCCTTACATAAAGAGTGTATTATTCCAGGAAGAGAAGCTGCTTTGTTATCATAAAAGATGAATGATTTGTTTGAAGATAAACTTGTTTTGCCTTTCAGCTGTTTGTTTTTCTTTCAAATGCAACCTATGTTACAAAATTCCTGCACAGCCACGGCACATTGCCACCTCTATTACTTCTACTTTTGTTTCATTTGTTGTCCTTTATACTATGCAACATTAATATAATACCCAAAATAATCAGAACATATCAAATCACTGAGAGGATCCAGAAAGCTGAACTCATTGATGATACATTAAATGTGCTGCAAAACATTTCCATATATACAGTATCAGCTTTTAACACTCATGAACAGCTTCATATAGTCACACTATGAATTCATATCTACATTATAACATTGCATCCAATAATTTGTTCCTGTTGCGCTGCTGTTGTCTGATTTCCCAAATATCGCAGACTCCATCACCCTGTCCGGGGACGAGCGCGAGCTGGGCAAGGTGAGCGTCCGAGTGAGCTACCAGGAGGCTGTGGAGCAGGTGTGGATCACTCTGGTCCAGGTAAGGTTACATGCTGTGAGGAGAGGCGAGCATGAGGACATAAAAAGCTGCATTGTGCTCTTCTGCAGCGTTTCTCAATGGACGCTCTGTTTGTCCAGAACACGGGTCTCTGTTCGCTGCTCTCAGGGCTCCATTAGCTTTGGCTCGGACACGTTGGAGGAAAAGGTTGTTTTTTAAGACACAGAATCTGTATTTCCAGTGATCCGTGCATCCAAGGAATTCACGCAAAAGGCAGCACCTACAGTGTGTGTGTGCTGTACAAACAACCTTTGTTTCTTAAGGCTTTAATGCAGGGACATGCACTAATTCCTCAAAGAATGGGGCAAAGAGAAAAGAGGCACCTCTTTCCCACCTATGATTTTAGTTTTAGGGTTCATTCTGACCCAAAGACACATCAGTGCAGCACTTGAATTATCCACTGGCACTTCTGGATGAACAAGTAGGGCATTGAGGTTGCACAAATGTCCTTGTTGTGTGGCATTATGTCAAATATTGCATTTTTCCTGCAGCGTAAATGAAGCATATCCTGCTAAAATAAAGGCTCCATAACAGAAAAGAGTACATCCATATGAAATAATGGTAATAATACTCACATATGCACATGCGTCCTTTCACTAAGTAGGCAGTTCGTTCTAAACCTGTCTGCTTAAGAGCGTGTTGGCCTGTAAATAGATTTGACCTTCCTCGACTAAAACGTTCTTTTCCATCTTTTGTTATCAGTGTTCAGACCTCAACCTTCCCTCGGATGGAGCGGAACAACAAAAGATTGGATTTAGAGGCATCATCACCATCCCCAAACCGATACAGTTCAAGAGCTCAGTCAAGGAGTACAGCCAGGTAGTGCTGCCTTTCTAAAACCTGATGAAAGTGAGAGAAATAAGATATAAAGAAAAGGTTTTCAAACAAGAATTTGAGTAGATTTGTTGTACATTCTTAATAGCAACTCATTTCCTTTCTTAGAGTGCTTAACTTAACTTTTTCTTTGTGAGACTAACCTCACAGGGTTGTTCTTCCAGTTGTGGAAAAGCCACCTGATGTTCCTGTCTCTGTTCCTTAGGACGTGTCCTTCATGGAGACCTTTGTGTTTGCGCTGCATCTCCAGCAGTTGCGCGGCAGTGCGTTGGTGTTGCGGCTGCAAACGCATAGCCCCAAGAAACGCACGGTGGCGGAGTGCGTCCTCTCCCTCCGGCAGCTCGACTCTCAGGAGACGGAGCACTGGCTCGACCTCAACCCGCCGTCCAAATCCTCCGTGAGTGCCCACTTCACATATGAGTCAGGCCGGTCTTACTAACAGCTCTTTTGGTCTTGAGTCTGGTTTCCACTGCATTGTCTGTCACTGGTGTTTCAAATGGTAACAGTTTGATGGATTGGATGGATTACCAGAAATTAAAGAATTATATCTCAAACTCAGGTTTATTTGATCACAATTTAAAGTTGATAATCAGGTTGAATTGCCAATTTGTTTTACATGCAGCCTGACATCAGATTCATGTTTTTGGATTTCTTTGTGGGAAGGGGGGTTATTTTCTTTTGTTTTGCCCGAGACAATCAGTAGGAAGTGATGTAACCAGCCCGCTGAAGTCATTTTCAGTCAACAAAAGTGGTCACATCAAAAAGGACACAACGTCAGAGGGAAACTGCACTGGTTTTCTCAGGGGTTGTCACATTTTTCTACAAGTACAATGTCTGTCAGAATATATATGAGTCTGCAGCCATGCTAGCAGCAAGGTGGAATTTGGAACAGCAGTGCTTTGAGCTAAATGCTAATATCAACACATGTTAACGCACACACAAAGTGATGCTGCAAAATAATGTATTGCCCTACAAATACTGGATTTCTAGGCTCATAGCCCATTGATATAAATTCTTTAGAGTTTAAATAAGAAGATGAGAGTCTACCGCCACACAAGTTGCTCTGTGAGGCTGTGCTTGTGAGGCAGAGTTGTGCTTTGAGCTAAATGCTAATGGACCAAGTTCTTCATCTTAGTTTGCATGTTAGCATGCTGACATTTGCTAATTAGCACCAAGCACAGCTGAAGTTGATGGTAGGCTCGTTAGTTTAGCAGATTTTGGTCAGTCAGAGGACGTAATTACAATTCATCCTGAGGGGAACATGGATATCTCCACCACATTTCATGACAATCCAGCCAATAGTTGTTAAGATATTTTGCAAAAACCACAAACGTGAGCTTCATGGTGGTGCAAGAGGAAAGGTCAGGGAATCACCAAAGTCAGCGAGGTTCAACGTTTGGGGACCATGAACGACATAACAAAATTGGATGGTAGTCCATCAAACGGTTGTTGACATATTTCAGTCTGGACCAAAGTGGTGGACCAACTGAAAGATAAACTACTGCTAGCGTGGCTTAAAATATACACATTGTGGCTTTAACGCCCTCTGCTCTAAGCTTGACCTGTTTTTTTAAATGTTTAGTTCAGATCTTGATTATGGAAGCTGATTTGACTCCAAAATGCAAAGAGTAAAATGAGAATTCGGATAGATTGTGGCAACATGGTAACTAAAACCAAGAGAATAAACACAGAGGGACAAATAGTGACTGATGTTTCCTGACTCACACAGTCTGAATCAGCCAGTCAAAAAAATCAGTGCTCTGTTCATCATGGCTGCTCAAAAACTGCCCAAATATATTCTGCGTTGTAGCGATTAGCTGATATAGTCTTACCTGCTGTCCAGCTGTTGTGGCCAACAGGAAAAACTTTCAGTGTGGGAATATCCCAGACTTTAACTGCTTATTCTCCACCATTTCCTCTATTGGCTGCTCCCTTTTATCACGCTTTTGTTTGTGCACAGTAAATAAGAACAAAGCGCTGTGTGCCTCATAAAACTGTCCCCATGATGCATTGTAGCCCACTGGCAGGTACCATACTCTCAGCCCTGGCAGGGTAATATTGACGTTGAATCAGACTTTATGTTGTTGCATAATCACAGGACAAAAGAGAAAGGAGAGTCATTATCGAGGGAAATTGGGAAACAGGCTTTTATTGGAGAGAAAAAACCAGAGTGTGGATTCTGGAAATGTAAGACATGGAAAGTAGGTCAAACCTCCAACCATTTCAACAGCAGAGAGTGGTTTTATTGATAAATGGATGCATGTCTGGCCGGTGAAAGTAGAATGTGAACTGTGTCTGCACTTAGCGGATCAGACAATGAATCATCATTAGGTTCTCAGAGAGACAATTTGATAGTCAGTGAATTTACCCATCTGGTGGACACAAAAGGCACAAATTGTCCAAACCCACTGTCACTCAGGCTCTTAAGGGTGCAGACGGCTGAACTCTCGAGTCTCGAACAAGAAAAATATCATTTTGAAAAGAAGCAGGGCAGCTGGCAGTCTCAGATGAATCATACGAGACTAACAGCGTACAGCCGCGCAAGTGCTATGCGTCATTATGCTAACATGTTAATAATGACAATGCTAACAGGCTGGTATTTAGCAAATAGAATGTTTACGCGTTAGCTTGCTAACATTTGATAATTAGTGCTTGCCAGGTATTTGGTCATAAATCAATAACCAATCAAGTGATGAACAAATTCCAATTTTGACCTGAGGATGGCGCTAAAGGAAAGGCAGTGGATTACTCAAGTTATTACAATTCATCCTGAGTGGAACATGAACGTCTGAACCAAATTCTATGACAATATTTGTTGAGATAGTTCACAACAAACCACAAATGTTAACCTCATGGTGGCACTAGAGGGAAGTCAAGAGATCACCAAAGTCATTAGGATCAAAGGGCAACCTCCAGAGTTTAAAAATGAAGCCTAAATGCAAGTCAGTTCCCATAGACCTCCACATTAAAATGCCCAACTTTACAGCAGAAATAGACATGTTTACAGCCTGGTCTCTACAGCTCATTTCTCCGTTCATGACAAAGGTGATACTGGCCAGAAATTTTAAGTTTTTATGAAAGGAACAATTGCTATAGTAAGAAATTACAGGAGTCAAATGTAATATGTCAAACATCACAATTCCAAGTTGAATAAAAATGATAAAAACATGTCTATCCTGGTGAAGCACAGTATTTAAAGGTCAAAATATTAAGCACCTCAAACTGCTGGTTTGATGTCAAAACCTGAATGGTTGATGCACTTTGTATGTTCCTCTGGCCTTTTTTTTTTTTTTTTTTTAAACTACAACTTTTTGGCCATTAATTAAAGGTCAAACTGTTGTAGCTTTAACATCACAAACTCTTAAAGTGCAGCTCCAACTGACACCAAACAGCTGCAGTTTACACTGATTGTTCTGAGAGAGCTGCTGTAAAAGGTCAAAAAATCAAACTCTGAAAGCCTGTAGCTGCTGCAGTGTTTGCCCACTTATGATGAAACTTGAGGACAGATGATGCGTCTTAGAGGATGTTTACTCAATGTTTAGAAGTCCAGAAAAAAAATACCATGCAGAGAACACTGCCGCCAATATGTCAAAGGGAAATACACTTAGTAAATGACACATATGATCATGTCTTGTCTTACAGTTTCTTTGTACAATCAGTGGATGCTTAATGGGCGCTTGAGGTCTGAGATAAGACCACAAAAACCAAACCAGACCATTTTCATTCATTACTAGGTAGCTAGGAACTGTAGGTTGCTTTTGGTAGGCTACGTCCTGTTACATCAAACCAAATACCAAAAGACAATGTAAAAACTTATTGTATTTGAATACATGATTGCTTTACATCCATTAGATCAGACAAAGAATAAATGAAAGATGCTTTATTTATAATCCAAAATACACTTTTATGTTAATTGTTAATATATGATTGAATACCCTCTTTCAGGTGTGCCACTCTGAGCTGCATCTCACAACCTGCTTTCAGCCAGTCAATGGACGAATCCAGCTCCAGGTCCTCGCGGCCCAAAACCTCCCAGCATCCTCCTCACCCCTCACACAAGGTAGGTGTCGCTGGAAATTGACTTAAATCTAATGTGAACCCCAGTAACTCCACCAGTGAGTAACCCCACTGCTGCTTCCTCTCCGAAGCATTTTTCGTCAAAGTGGAGATGCACCAGTTGGGGCAGGTGGTGATGAAAAAGAAGACTCGCGCGCTGAAGGCCTCTGGCGGTCAGTGTCAGTGGACGGAGACTTTTCACTTCCTGCTGGCGGCGTTAGACCAGGCCTGCTCGCTGTCAGTCAAACTCTACAGCCGGAGCTCGGTCAGGAGGAAACAGTATCTCGGACAGGTGAGGTGATCGGACAGCAGATTCTCACCAGATCCTCATGAAGAAAAACCTTTTCATTATGATGAGAGCTATTTTTTTTTACTTATAGTTATTATTGATTGTTGTAATATCTCACAGTGTAGGCTTTCAATCATTCTGTATTACAAAAATCAGCTTTCCAAGGCAAATTCCCAATTTTTCAGAGCACTTTAAAAATCTCTCATCCAAATTTAAAAATACCTGTGAAATATGTGAAATCAGTCTGTACATCTGCAAGTAAAGGTTTTAAGTTTCTACTTATTTATTTAACTGTTTAATACATTTTTTTGTGAATTAATTCTTCTTATTATAGTATTTTCTTATTATCTCAAGCTGTTTCAGAGGCTTTTCTTCTTATACAATGTGACAAACTTCTTGGCATTAAAAGTGAAGGATGTTAAGATTTTCAATAACAGCACAAAGTATTGGCAACATCTTTAATATTAATATATATTGACGGAAGCAAAATTATCAGCCTTAAAGGTATACTGTGCAACTCTTGCTGAACAGCGGCCACTGTGGCCAGAAGTGGTAATTACAGGATAGTGGCACACTTATTCCCTTTGAAAGATTTATCTGAGACATGCTCATAGTTCACAGGAAATCTGAGCAGATAATTGCAACAACAATATGTTTGCTAACATTAGCTCTCATTAGCCACTACGCTACTGGTCATACCAGACCAAGCAAGTCTATAGCAAAACACCAGTGTGTATTGAAGAGGAGAAGGGTGTGTTTTATTGCTTCTGAGACGAAGATTGTGATAGTTCTTCCTTCAGAAGTGAGTCTCCACCCTCCAGGCCTAATCTCCATATACACAAACACGTTTTGAAGGAAATATTTGAAGATAACTGGAGTTAAATGCAACAAGCTGAGGAATTATTGCCTTCCTACTGTCTCTGGCAGGTCCAGCTGGGGTTCGACAGCCCTGTCCCAGAAGCAGTGGACCAGTGGAATGACACGATGGCTCATCCAGAGAAAGTGGTGTCTGCGTGGCACCGGCTGGGCGCTGCCTAAACCCCTCCTCCTGACTTCCTCTGTGCACACTACAGATATGATGCTATTGTGCTGCAGGTCCAGCTGTACCCGTTTGCTTGTCCAGCCGGCCGGCCACAATCCTTCACGCCAGCTAAGCCAACTCTGATGGACCGGACTGTAAACTACTGAACGTGGTCTGGATGAGACTAGATTTCCACAGACATGGTTTAGGTGCTCGGTTGTAAAGCGTAGGTGCTGGAAAAGCTTTTTTTGGTGGTTTTTGTGTAGACAAAATTAAAAAACAGTAGAGCATTGACTAGAAGTCAGCTGCATAGCATTTGGCTGTATTTAATGGTGTATTTTGTAAGTCACATGTGTATATCACTGCTTTTTAGTGAAAACCTTGTCACTCTGTTTCAGTTGGATTGAAAGTTTACAAGCAGAGAAAATTACCATAGAGTCGGTCTCAGCGTTTAAACACATGTTTTCAGTCTGTAATTGAGGTCCATCTTAATGGAGAAGGCCAGCATTTTTTGACAGTAGGAAAATATAGATCTCGACTTTCCTTTAATTCCCAAAAAGGTGAGATCGAAGGTTTTCCCTGAACCTAATTTAACTGAAGGATATCATGTTACTGTACAGTACAGCAGTGTCAAACCTTAGCTGTACACTTTTGACAGTAAAGCACTTTAATTTTTTTATGTATTAATGTTTTAACGTTTCAATTTAGTGATTAAAAGTAGGAGTCGTTTGGAAATGTCAAGTTTGTTTGTGTGTTTTTTTAAACAAACAGGCGAAGAGAGGATTATTGCAGCGAAATGTGAACGATGGGTGGTCTTTTTTTGTAATGGTTCGTGCCTCAAGAAGGAAAACAGGGCAAGGACTTCAGCGAGTACATTACACACAGTCTGCAGCAGCTGTAAAATGGGTCAACATCCATAAACCACTGTGTCACCATGTCACTTTTTATTGAAGAGGCCTCTGATTGAGAAATCTCAAGGCAAACAGCAGGATAATCTGTTGCAGCGTTTCTCCCCATAACTGGAACATCCTGTTTTTCAATTTCACCCTGTATTATAAAAGGCAATTCAGCTACTGCACTGTACTACGGGCAATTTCGGTCTCATCCTCAACATCTGAGGACTGACTGTAGAAAAGGGCATTTGTGGAAGAATCAAAACAATTTCCTTTCAGTTGCAGCACTTTCAAAAGTGGAGGAGTTTAATTTGTTTTGAAAATTGCAATGCATTCACTTAAAATACTATTTCCTGCAAAGAAACAAAACATACTCATCATTATTACTGGGAAAGTGTTAATTTGTAGCTTTGCAAGCATCTTTACTGTTTAAATAATCATTTTGAACAAAAATTAACATTGTTGACAGGCAAAATAGGGAATAAAACCTCAAGTTTATCATCCCTTTTCAGTCTCATAAATCATGAGATGTACCAGCGACGTGCTCTGTGTGACATCTGTGGATGTGGACAAACAAACACACACCCAGTGAACAATAAGCCTGTGGACGGCGAAAACAGAGTCCAGCGAGTGTTTGCATTTTGAGTGTGTGTGACCAGGACAACCGGCCACTCCACGTGAGCCAGCCTGCGTCAGAAGCCTTCACATCCTGACGTGCCAAAACACAATCATCTTTTTTTATGTAATTAATGTTTGAGTTATGGTTAATGTTACACAGAGGGCATTCCAGACACACCTTAACCCGTGACTCGACTGAACGCTCAGCTCAGAGGAGGATGTTTTATTCTCTCTCAACAAACGTGTTTGAGTCTCAGAAGCAGGATTTTGGGTTATTGTTCCGCGATGTGTTTAACAGATTCTTCTCCTTACTCTCATTTGGCCAGTTGCCAGGCTGAGTCCGCTGCACATTCCAGTTGTCTCATAACTGCATGCTTGTATGTGCAGGTTTCTTCACCTGGGAGACAGAACGGAGGGTTTACAGAAGTCCTTCAGCAGAGAGGGTAGCTGAAATACACATGCCTCAACATACCAAAGCCCTTCATCTGGTTTCATCCAAAATAAAGTGTTGTATGACATAACATGACATACAGCCCCTAAGCTTATTAAAACTTGTTGACAACCTGTTGGAAAAAAAAGTCCTTGAGGAAAAAATAAAAACAATATATATTTTCTGCATCCTGCATCTTCAGTGTTTTTGAGATAATGGATTGGATGACAGTATGTATACAGACAGTCATAACTGTAAAAGGGATTATAGTGAGCTATAGCTGAAGCCCACAACTCCAAAACAAGACAGAATTAATTGAAAATGTTGCTGTAAATGTCACAAAATGTCATGACTGAAGAAACTATAACTGTCCTCAAGAAAGTTTTAAGATATTAGAGGATGCAGATGGTGATATTCTGTATATTTTTGTCAACAAATCTCATGAGAAGAACCAGAGAAGCTATAAAATGCTGCCAGACTCATCCTTTAAAGGTGCAATATGTAATATTTATGATTTTAGTTTAAAACATTAAAAAAATAATTAAACAGAATATAGAGAAATAACAGTTTTGATGTTATGTTGAGGACGTCTATGTTGCAGAGATATATACTGAAGTTAGCATGCTGAACAGGTAGCCCGTCCCATCTTGTAACAGCACTTTA
>JAPZEA010000007.1:7320184-7330549 GCA_029783685.1 Heniochus monoceros
CTACTTTCAGGGTAGGAGGATGAGTGAGGCAACGCATACGCGCACACACGCACACACACACACACACACACACACACCACCCACTCTCCTTGGCTAGGCCTCAGGGTTGGCTGTTGAACCTGCCACCACTGTCATCTCCATACTTACTAACACAGGGGGATAAACTGCTGGTGGCCCAAAAAGGTGATTTTTTTTGCCTGAAAACTAAAAAAATGATCAATGTGCAGCACTCAGGCTAGTTCCCATGATGCATGCTCCATTTTCACATACGAGCTCTGTTGAGGTGACATATGTCAGTGATATTCAGATCTTTTATATGAAGCAGTGCTAACAGAAAGTTACTGTATAAACTGCATAATATCTCACTGATAACGAATGTCAATAAAAGGCTTCATTTTGCACATAAGACAGCATTAAAATGATCAACATTTTTAGAAAATGGTTGCATTGAATGATTTTTTTGACCACTTGGGGGCAGCACCAAATGCTAAAAATACAACATTGACATTCTAAAGCTGTTATAATGAATGTGTTTGCAAATAATTTACACAGAAAGCAGATGTGGAGCAACATTAGCACTGATTTTGAGTTGTCTCCACTAAGTCTTGAGAAAAATTCCAGCACTGCAATTGTTAGATGTTCCAGGTTATTTACTCGCTTGCTTGTACTCGCTTTGCCGCACCTGGAAACAAGGTGTCAAACAAGGTCAGGAGTGATGAGACTGAACTGGCAGTAAAAACAAAATGTGCTAAAACTCTCTGTAAAGCAGTTCCCTCTGTAAGGAAGTGCGACCTCTTTCATATACAAGTAGACAGTTGAGCCGGTTTAAAACACTTGAATGCTTCTACCTCCACTGTTGTAGGGTAGAAAATACACTCAAGTTTCTGTAAAAGACGAGAAGTCCCACATTTAAATTCACATGCTGTTTCCTGATGTCTTGAATAAGGCAGTGACTCTGCCATATTGTCTTAATCATGCGATGGTTACTGGAAGTGTGTGAGTTGAGACTACTGGCACTGCTGTGGGACTAATCAGCTCCACAATGTGAAAATACCACGTCACCACCCTGAAGAAAGGGCTCCAAACGGTTAGCACGACCCCCTTATTGTAGCTTAATGCTTCACAGTGCACTTGAATGGAAAATGAAGGATGGATCAGCAGTGGTTAAAGCACACTTCATCGCCATGGTAACAACTCTAGCACGCAGCTCTGTTGTACTCGGCTTAAGAGTGAGCAATGGACTAAATGGATGTGAATGTAAATAGAGTGTGGTAGGACAAGGTGTTGCAGGAGCATCTCGGCTGTTGTTGAATATATGACATTTATGACAGATTGTGGTGGGTAAAGACTTCCTAATACAACCTGATAAAGGACCAGTACAGGTTTTATGGTAGCAGTGCTTCACGGTGAAATCCAGCTGTTTGAAGTGGGACCATTAGAACATGTTGTGGGACGAGTTGATGAAGCTTGGTGAGGTTTGTTTGTGTCCATCCCACACAAGATGTGGATTGCAGCATCTGTGACACACAGCATCTTTCTGCAGGAATTTTTGACGCTTTGCTTTTGAAAGGCAAAAAAAATTTTGGTGAAACCAAGCAACCTTGGATGATACTGTGGTTGTAGCTAGTTAGGTTAAGATTTTTCCTACTACAGTATTTCTAAGGCCAAAAATACTTTCTTGCTCAGACTATATAGTAGTAAGTTTACCAGGGACACAATCTCCACTCCATTGCTTAAAAATGTGATGAATGATGGCCAAATCCAGTTGCATCATGGACCATATACCAATGGCATGAAGCAGCATTTAAGTTACCCTGAAGCCAGAGAGAACACTGACACCCAAACATGTAAAACCTGACAATCCTATTGTGTGTTTCTATTCACAAAAGTCAACCCTATACATGCCAGAGTAACTCTTCAAACAGCAGCACAACAAAACAGGGACAGGGAGCCCTAAACGTACAACAGTTGGTCTATACAGTGACCTGAATACTGCTATAGAGATTGCACTTTACACCAACCAGTAGGTGACCAATCACAAGTGAAACTGGTTGTTCAACAGCCAATCGTGACATTGGGAAACTTGTGTCCAAAAAGTGACTTACACCAAGTACAACACATGGAAGCATGCCACTATAAATGCTTTGAGTAATAATTTTCTAAACTAAACATCACCTGTTAATGTTGTGACAGATGAGTTTTTGTGTGTTTCTGTTGTCTTGATTTGGTGCGTCTGTACTGAGTGTGTTTCTCATGGTTTTAGAGAAAGTTACCTATTGTGACCAGGAGCGACAGAGCGCACTGGACGAGGCTCGGCAGAATCCTCGCGAGGCCATTTTTATCCCTGACTGTGGGCCCGGAGGCCTTTACAAACCGGTCCAGTGCCACCAGTCCACAGGCTACTGCTGGTGTGTTCTGGTGGACACGGGACGGCCCATTCCTGGAACCTCCACCAGGTAGTATCATCGATCAGAAAAAGCATTTGACCAAGCATTTTATTAAGCTAATAAGGCATTCATACATCCATTGGAAAATATAAGCTTCATTTGAAATGAGGCAAATTTTATCCATTTAATCCATCAAATAGTTGTTGATATATTTCAGTCTGGACAGAAGTGACGGACAGACAGACCAGCATCGTCATCCTTCGAGCTAATGGCTAAAAGCTACTTTCGCCGCTTACAACCAAGTTTTTTTGAGGAATTCTGGATCCAAACTGCTACTGCCGGCTCACTTGGCAAAACAATTAGCTTCGAGCCCTGATGGGAATATCATTTGGCTGGCCGTAAACACTCAATGTTTGGTATGACGTTTGTTTTCAGTGCAGTTGCTGCTGTTTATACTAATTTCAGGGAAATGGCGGAAGCAAAATGGATTTTTGCAAGAGCTATATGTCACAGATATGGAGATGAGGCAACAGAAAAATATTCCATAAATGATGCCCATCGCTCATGTTTTGGTTGTTTAATAACCTTTCATGACAGCGCGACATAAAGAGAAACAGATTGGATGAACTGTAAGCATGCACTGTTAAATAGATGAGCTGTTTTTGTTCCTGAAGGGGCATCATCATTCTCTCTCTACAAGACAGTTTATGTTTTACAGGATGAGGTACACACTTTTTTCCAAATCAGAAAAAGTTAGCTGGTGTTTGGCCTCACTACTATCTGAATGCATGATAACACAGGTTTAGTTTCAATGATGAGATTCCAGCGCATTTATAATTGAAAGCCCCAAAAACCTAAAATAAACCACATGCATAGTAGCAAAACTTGCACAGACCAAATTCTCATCTGCATTTTGGGAGATATTGAATGACAATCTTGAGGTGATTATTTCTTCACATAAGAATTTAATGTATTTTGGCCTAAACCTCATGTCACTCATCCCAATTTCTTTCCTCTGGACAGCAACGTGCAGAGTCATGCATCAGACATCCCGTCTTGGATCAGTGGCAATGCAGTCTGTGAAAAAAGAAATGACAACTTGCTTTTACTTTGAATAAAAAAAAAAAAAAGGCAAATGAGACACACATGCTCCATTTTCCATCCTATTCAAGAACCACTGATAGCCAGGAGAAAACGAGTCATGCCACGCATAATGACGAACAGTTTGTTATGGCTCTGAAACTGAGCCTTGTGCACATCAAATCAAATTTATTTATTATGCCTTTATAAAAAGAACGGTTAATCACTGTCATTAATTTTTTACAGATCAACGGTGAATACACACATTAAAGCCAGAGAGCAGTAGGTTGCAGCTTTGGGAAGCCGCAAACAGAATAAATGTGTACAAATGCGTGAAAAGTGAAGAGATGAGGGAGGGTGCATGTTTTCACAATAAAGATAAATAAAGATATTTGTCCTGCACCAATAACATCTCCTGGTTTTCAGTTCCACCTCAGATTGTTCTGAGGTCTGGAAGGAAAGTCTTCAGTTCCAGGCCATGTTTGATTTTTGTTTTATTTCCTATAGCTGATCAAGTTTGTCATCATGGACTAGTTTCTCCTTTGATGTCTCAGGTTTTTCGCACATTGCTGAGACAGGTTTATTCTTTCCTTCTTCAGCGTCTGCTAATGTTTCTGTCTCATGCAGCCATACTCCTGCTGTCCTCTCCTCTCTGTATTACAGGTACCAGACGCCGGAGTGTGACGGCGCTGCACGATCTCGCATCTCCGACACAGAAGATCCCTTCCAGGGCAGAGATCTGACAGGTTTTCTTTACTTTTCACTGCAGTTCAATTCATTTTCTGGGCTTAAGATTGCAAAAACATTCTCGGATTCCATTTAATATCTCGTATTTTTAACAAATACAAGGAGGCTTAAATATACATAAGCATAACTGTTGCTATGCCTGTCAAAATTTCTGTTACCACACAACACATATGCAGTTTACAACGATAACAGTGGCAGATTCATCACTGAAATCTGCAGGCTTCTTATTTCTAGCTGACGACCATCGTTTTTTGCTGTCACTGGCAGATTCAGCTATAGCTGGTTAGCTAATTAAGCTAACATTAGCAGTGTGAATTAGTTGAAAACACTAATGATTTGATGGGGTTAGGTTTATTTCTTGTTGTTTATATTTTAAACTATGCTTCGCTGTCACTGTTACAAAAGACTGTTAAGATGTGGATGACCCTGTGTGTTTGGCAAACGTAAGGATATCTTGAATAATGAGTTTGTCTGAAGAGCGGAACAAGAGCTCTGAACCAGGCTCCGTTTCCACACGGTGGTGAAGTATCACACAGTGGGTGTGCTAGTCATGAGCGGGGTTCCTAACCTGTAACACAACAAATTTATGTAGCAATAAGTCTCCTCGGCCCTGGAAGTAATGCTAGGTCACCATTGTAGGCAGTAAGCTAGTAAGCTCGCTTTCGCAGCTTACGTTAGAGCAGACAAACACAGTTATTGATTTCTTACTTTGCTCTTGTTACTTTGGTTTTTGAAAAGGCTAAAAGAAAAAGAACTGTATGTAGACAGCTTCTTCTCTTGCTATATCCCTGTGTATCGCTTCAGAATGCGGAGAAACCCAAAGCCTGCCTAGCTTTGCTTAGTTACAGCTGCTGATTGGACAATTGCTGCCGAAGTGAGGGGTTTGGAAAACAGTCAATTAATAGCATTGCAGCTCAGAGACTTGGAAAGTATGTCTGTGTTCACTGGTTACAGGAAATACAGTTTTCCCTCCTTCATGCTAACTGAGGGTTTTGATTAAGAATCGACCAAACCACGCTTTGTGGTGTTGGATTCCCTGGCAGCAAAGATCAGAGACTCTCGTCTAAACCAGAGGTCGTAACCTCGGCTCATACTCCTCTGCCCTTGTTACTGCTCACTTACTTTTGTTGCCCCTCTGTTTCCCCATCATTTAAGGTTGCATTGTAACTCTTATTTAATTCCCCATCTGGTGAGTTTACAGAGTCAAGCATGACTCCTGACTGTGCAGCAGATGTGTGGCATGTTTTATGAAGGTGTGAGTGTTGCGGGGTGTGGTGGTGAGGCTGTGGAGGGCTGCTGGGGGTGTTGGAGACCGCAGGGTGCTGAGTGGAGATATTTTTATGTACTGTAGAGGGATGTTCTGAACCGCCACAACAAAGCACAATATTTCATGGTCGTCACATCAAGGCAAGAGGAGAAAAGAATGCTTGAGAGGGCAGTCTATTAACAGCATGCAGCTACAGGTTCAATCTGACTGTACACAAAGTGGCACAATACCACCTCTGTGAGGGGGAGCAGATAACAGCTCTTCCCCCGAGACCAAAGGCTGGGATCTGTTAACATTCTGTTCAGGCAGTTCAGGAGCTGAATATTTTATCTAACATTAAGGTACAGTTGTTGGGGGAAAAAAAGAATTCTGTTTGCATTTGCTCCTTCTCCATTTTCACACACCCAATGTAGTTTGAACAGAACTGAGTGTGTGTGTCTGCTGTCCAACCTGATGTCAGTTTTAGGGTATATTTGGGACTAAATGTTGACTAAACCAGCTGTTCTGTGATCTGTTTATATCAGAGAGAGAAAGAAAAAAAACGTTCCGGACAGAGCTCTTAATCTTTCTTCATTGCTTTCTGTGGGTAGAAAAGTCCAAACTCCCAACCTGCCAAATGTAAGGTGCTACAAAGTAATTCATGTCATAAAATTGTGATAAAAAAAAGCTTTTCTGCTGCACAAACGTCCGTTTATATTTTCAGATTTTTCTCTATATTTTTCTTATGAAATGGACTGATGCAATTCTGTAGAGTGCTAAAGGTAATTCAGGTGGAAGATAGTGATCAACCTGTAAAGATGTGCCACAGGTGAACATTGCTTTGTTTGAATGGTTTAAGAGCCAAAGAGTTGCTAGCCAGTGATTAGAAAGTCTTTTTGTCTATGCTTGATATGATGTGTGTATTTTTAGAGAGACAATCTTGTTTGGTGCAGCTTTAACGTGTTTTAAAGTCTTAAGATTAACAAGATCCAAGTGGCCCAGAGACTGTTCAATGCTGCCAGAGGTCCTGCACCACACTGTGTCCTTGACACCTTGCCACATAAGCAGCGTACAACATAACGGTTTGCGCTTCATAACACCCCAATTTAACACTTGGATTAAGGCGCAGCAAGGCAGTGCTTCTCTGAGCTTGTCGTGTCGAAGGAAATGCTAATTGGATTCACCTGGCGGGGCAGCGGACCACCTCCCACAGAACTGAGCCGGCACAAAAGGAATGAAAAGACAAGAACGGAGCAGAGAACAAGGAGGCCACAAGTGCTCAGAGGAAGGGGAGGAGGGGATTGACGAAGAAAGCCCGAGTGAAAGAGGGAGAGACTGAAAAAAAGAATGAGAAGATTAGTTTACTATGCAGCTGCGTTTGAAGTTTCCCTTTAAGAGACACAATTAGGAGGGAAAAATTTGCACTGGTTTAGCATGCTGTTAAAACCATACATCTGGGCAATTAAAAAGAGCTACCCAAGGTGTTCAGAATTGTGTCATAAAAGTTAACAGGTCTGCACTGCTCAACAAAACTCTCTCATCACCACACACTTCTGTTCCACGTCTCGCCATGTGCCTCAGATCTGCCTTCTGAGGTCTTACAAAACAACCAAACTACGTCTTTCGCCTCTATTTAAAATATATTCATAGTGATTCACCAGTAATTGTGACATAAGCCAGTTAACAGATACACCTGGTTCGTCATTAAGCTGTGGACCATGTTTGCATGCTTTCTTTTACTGTGGAACAGCCGTTTTCCGTTTGACATCTGTCATCCTGCTTCACTGGTGTGGAGGCTTTAGAGGCACTTCACCTTCGCTGTACCGTAATGACTCAAATTAGTTGTGGAAGGTAATTTTGGTGTATTTTTTTTTTGTCTTTGATTTGTGCCAGGCTGCCCAGAGGGGAAGAAAGTGGAATTCATTACAAGCTTGTTAGATGCTCTCACCACAGACATGGTGCAAGCCATAAACTCACCAGCCCCCTCTGGTGGTGGGAGGTAAGTAGTGCCATGTAGACAGTTGTACCTGAGCAGGATACCTCATGGCTGATTCTTCATGGAAAACTTCCATCTCTTCTGGTTTTACTCAAATAATCTTCCCTCAGGTTTTATGAATTGAATGCTAATATTGTATGCATGACAACGCACAGACACTGACAGGGTTCGGTGTTCACTTACCAGCAATGCTAGAACACTGATGGGACTGAAAGGTATTTGGATTAAACCTGCACATGGTGTCCTGAACAGATGAATCCATTCTTCAAAGCAAAGCACAACAATGACTTTAATGAATTTACTGCAAGATAAGCTGAAAACAAACAAAAAAAAAAGTCAGTTTTTGACATAAAGTAAGACTTCCTGAAGTATCCAGATCAGTTTCTGCAAAAGATGCTGTGATTTCATTTCATTAGAAATCAACAAACTGGACCAATGTTTTTTGAGTGTGAAGTGATGTGATGACGTGTCAAGTGTCATGCATGACTAAGAATTGTTCATTAGCCAACCTTAAATGCACATGTAATGGTTATCTTTACTGCATGTTTATTGGTGTGTTATTGCTATGTCTAATGAAAATGAAATATCCATGTTTTAACTCTTATCTTTTCCTCTGACTCCAACCAGGTTTGTTGAGCCTGATCCCAGTCACACTTTAGAGGAGAGGGTGGTGCACTGGTACTTTGCCAAGCTGGATAACAACGGCAGCCAGGACATCAACAAGAAGGAACTCAAGCCGTTTAAGAGGTACCTGAAGAAGAAAGCCAAACCTAAGAAATGCGCCCGCAAGTTCACAGACTACTGCGACCTGAATAAGGACAGGGCCATTTCCCTGCAGGAGCTGAAAGGCTGCCTGGGCGTCAGCAAGGAAGGTAAGAGGAAAAGGAAAGCGGGGAAAAAACTGAGAGGGAGGAAATGGGATGGTTGAATGTGTTCGTAGGGTCATAGACTGGGGTCATGACCCTGGTATGAACCTTAAACCAGCTGGGAAAATCTGCATATAAAGTCTGGTCTCCTTCAACAACTAGTTAGAGATGCCTTTAGGCACGCAGAACTCATCTACAACAGTTTAACAGCAGCTTCAATGAAAATAAAATGAATGAATGAATCTCTTTTAGCGACGAGAGGATTTATGAGAGGCAGTTAGTAAAATGTAAAATGTTTTTTTTTGTGTTTTTAAAAGTATACAAGTGTTAACAACAAAACACAGAACCATTTTCATTCATACCCACACTAGATTTTTACTAGTATATTCATCATGTCATAGTCTTAAAAAGTTAAGTGAGTTGTTTAGATGAAGGGATGTGATGCATGTGACAAACAGATGTGTTGGCAGTCTAAATAAGGTCCACAGCTACACTTAGCACTCGCTGATGAATATTTAGACAAGACTAATGAATTAGTTGATCCTAGACGCTGCCTGGGCCGGAAAACTGAAACTACTCATCATGAGTGTACAGACTGCTCATAATAGAGCTAATTAACAACTGTCAGAGCAGCTTACAGTGAGAGGCTGCTGCCAGCTACAATCCTAATGTCATACAGCCAAGAGAAGAAGAAGAAATTAAGTTTTAAGTAGAAGATTCCCAGAGGTTGCGACACATTTAACACATAAATGACAAAGTAAACTTTTAATTCACAGAAGAAAAACGTTTCTTTTTATTGGCGATAGCTGTACTGGTGAAAATAAATACACATTCAACTATATTTAAACGTAACTAAAAATTTTTTCTTTCATGGCATATTTTAAGTTTTAATGATTGATTTTAATCTTTGTTTTTCCTCTTTGGCAGGTAGCTCAACAACAAGCGGCAGCCAAGGGACAAGGCAAGGGACAAAATTGTTCAGTAAGACAAACTAATACGCTTTGACTAACGCCGGCTGCCTCTGGCTTTGAGTGCTGTAGTTGGCTTAATGTGTAACCCATTAACATGCACACTGGTGAAACGCATCGATTTGGAGTAGATACAGCTCATTGACACAGCAGCGTTTGATTTACGTGAATTGTAATGAACACTGAAGTTTGAGGTGTGTCGTTGTGTATTTGTATGGATGTGCAGTTGTGTGTGTATGTGTGTGTGTCTCCATGGCTAAGATGGAGTATTGTCATCTGTTGTGCTGGTATTTTAGAGAGTGGTTTTGTCTCCAGTGAGTGACATCTCATCTCACGTAATGACCATAAAGATAATAATATTTGTGGTTTTATTTTGATCGACAAGTCTGTGTATTATTTTCTCCCTTAATCAATGATTTTGTCCATGAAATATCAAAAAATAGTAAAAAAAAATGCTGCTTAGAAGTTGCTAAAGGCCAATGTGTAATCTTGTTTTATTGGACCATCAGTCAAAAACTCAAAGATGTTCAGTTTGCTAACATATTTGACAAAGAAAACCAGCAAATCTTCACAATTCAAAAGCTGCAATCAGAGAATGTTTGACATCATTGCTTGAATAATTCCTGAAATATTTAGTTGATTATTAAAATAGCAGCAGCATCTGTTGACTTTTGTGGCATCTTTGATTGTTCCTACTTTTTTTAAAGTTAGCTGAAAAACTCTAAAATGAACAAAACCAATAAATATTACAAAGTGATGATTATACTTTTTTTGCTGATCATCTTTCTATCTTTAAGTTTCTCTTCTCAAGCTCTGTTGTGATCTGGAATCTGTTGGGATTCTCCCATTGAGCGATTATTGGTCCCGTTGGTGCTGCTGACTTTGGCCACTGGGCCGGTTCAGCGCCACATAGCCCTGAAGTCATGTGTTTACCCTGGCACTGGCCCAACACGCCAGGAGAACAGTGGCTCGGAGCGGGCATAACGTCAGGCCTCTCGGACTCTGGGCACAGCTGCCAGGATAAACAGCCCCGGTATTGGACGAGCAGAGAAACTTAAAGATAGAAAGATGATCA
>JAPZEA010000007.1:7365962-7380538 GCA_029783685.1 Heniochus monoceros
TTTGGTTTCAGGGTTCATTTCAGGTCTTTGTTATTCTGTTTCCTTTCATCAGGTGATGGTACAGTCTGTGGTGTATAGAGCCAGTTCATTGGACAAGAAGAGGACAATGCATGATGGCACCACCCAACTCAACAGCTGCTTTCTTGATGGGAGGGTTTACGCAGTAAAAGAGGTGTGAATATCCAGTAGAACTGCACATGCAGTGATGAAAACACAGTACCAATAAGAATGTTCTTAAACTCAGTCATAAAACACAACATGATTGTCTTCTGTATAACCCTGATTCTCATACGGGTTTCAGGTAATGTAACAGAAGTTTTCAAAATTGTTGTCATAGGTTAACATCGAAAACTCTTGCTGAGTGCTCTTTTCCTTTTACATTTATGACAACTTGCCCTCGTACCTCCTGATTCTATATCATTGTGTGTTTTTCCTCAACTTTTCAACAGGTTCCTCTCTCAGTGACAAAGTCAAACAGACTCCAGCTGCCATTTACCACAAACCAGGAGAAACAGACAAAATAAACTGTTCACACAGTATTGAAAACTATAACCGAGTCCTCTGGTACAAGCAAATGAAGGACGGACAAGTGCAGTTCCTGGGATACATGTTAGCAGCAGCTGGATTTCCAGAGACTGGAGTGGATTTGAGGATAGAAGGGAATGCAGATAAAGACCAGACCTGCACATTAACAACTGAAAGACGGAACAGCAGTGCAGTGTACTTCTGTGCTGCTGGTAACACAGTGCTACAAATCGCTGCTCCTCAGTACAAAAACCACCTCATCACACATTCTTTCACCTCAATATAACAGCTCACAGCTCCTGTATTCCTTCCTCAGTACATCATTACTAAGGTATTTATATGGAGCCAGCCGTGTGTAAGAAGTAGTTAACATGAGTTATAATGATTAGAAAGAAGAGTAGGATGCACACTGACACCACCCACCGAATGACTTGGGGGTGTTTACTCAAAGCGAAGGCTGGGAAATACTCAGTAGAACTGTGTCATTCATTGTAACAACAAACCGATGATCTTATTTTGATCGGATTTTCTGCAAAATAACGAAACACTCAGAAAAACACAAAATGATCATCTTATTGATTTGCATTACTTGTAACTCTATTCTGGTTTCAGGTAATATCATCTGCTTGTGTGCACTCAGTCTGATATACTGACGTGATTTCTGCTGTTTGCATTATTTCACATTTCATGTTATTAAGTGTTTCAATTGACCAATATTTATGCTCATGCTTGTCTGCTGGTTCGGTGATCCTTTTTCAACAGGTTCCTCTCTCAATGACAAAGTCCAACAGACTCCAGCTGCCATTTACCACAAACCAGGAGAAACAGCCAAAATCAACTGTTCACACACCATTTCAAGCTACAACCAAATCCTCTGGTACAAGCAAACAAACAGACAGCTACAGCTCCTGGGATACATGTTAACGAACAATGACAACCCAGAGCCTGGAGTGAATGTGAAGATGGAGGGAGATGCAAGCAAAGACCAAACCTGCACATTAACAGTTGAAGGACTCAGGTTGAACAGCAGTGCAGTGTACTTCTGTGCTGCTAGTTACACAATGCTACATATCACTGCTGCTCAGTACAAAAACCTCATCACATGTTTTCATGTAGGTACTACAGCTCACAGCCTCTTACACCTGTATTCCTCCCTCTCAGTAGCTTGTGGGATATCTTTAATCAGACCTTGATACTGCGCCAGTGGTATATACACTGCACAGCCACAACATTAAAACCACTGACAGGTGGTATGAAAAACATTGATCATCTTGTTACAATGCAATGCTCTGCAGGGGAACCATGTGTCCTGGTATTCATGTGGATGTTATGTTGACACATAACACCCACCTAAACATTGTCATCGACCAAATAAACCCTCCACCCCCACGGCAACCACACTCCCAGTGGCAGCATCCTCCCCGAGCATGACAACATGCCACAACACATCGTGAAAACTGCTCAGGAATGGCTTAAGGAACACGACAAACAGCCCAAGGCGTTGACCTGGTCTGCAAACTCCCCAGGTCCAAATCCAGTTGACCATCCACTGGATGTGGCAGAACCGGCATGAGCCACAGAGACCCCCCCGACTCACAAGACCCAAGGGACACACTGCCAACATCTTAGTGCCAAACACCACAGGACACTCCCAGACGTCCCGTGTCCATGCCTGATGAGTCAGAGCTTTTTCAGCGGCACAAGAGGGACCTACACAACATTAGGCAGGTGTTTTAATGTTGTGGCTAATCAGTGTAGTAGACATGATGGTTATGATGTTAAGAGGAGGAGGAGAGTGTACTATGACACCACCCACCTAATGCCTTCATTTTGGTTTGCTGATAGGAGGGTTTGCTCAAAGACTAGGATGGAAATATTCAGTATAACTGCTGATTCACTGACAATTTCTTTCATATCAACAATAAATTTATGACCAAACAAAATAATGAATACAAAAGACAGCATGATGATCTTATTCTTAAGCATTCATTTGAAGACTATTCTGGTTCAAGGTAATGTCAACAAACGTTTTTATTTATTTAAAGACTTTAATGTTTAGCCTTTGTTGGACAGAGCAGATGCAGAGTTAAAGGAAAGGGGAAGCGAGAGAGGGGAAGACACGCAGCAAACAACCGCCGGGTTGCAGTCAAACCCGGGCTGCTGCTGACGATTCAGCCACAGTTCAGAGATGCTATTTTAGCTGGAACTGAATTTCATTACAATGCTGAATTTTCCTGTGCTCATTCTTATACGCTGCCTTGTTTTTGAATGATGTCTTTTCAACAGGTTCCTCTCTCAGTGACCAAGTCCACCAGACTCCACCTGGCATGTACAACAAACCAGGAGAAACAGCCAACATCAGCTGTTCACACACCATTTCAAACTATTACCAAATCCTCTGGTACAAGCAAACAAACAGGCAACTACAGCTCCTGGGATACATGAATTATGGGGATGGCAAACCAGAACCTGGAGTGAACGTTAAGATTGAGGGAGATGCAAGCAAAGATCAAACCTGCACATTAACAATTGAAGGACTCAACCTGAGCAGCAGTGCAGTGTACTTCTGTGCTGCCAGTTACACAGTGCCACATATCACTGCTGCTCAGTACAAAAACCTCCTCATCTCAATTTTCTAATCTCAGCTCACAGAGCCTTGCACCTGGAATAAGCCAGTCTCACCAACGTTTGTCGTTGTTGTCTGTTGATGAAGATCAGTGATTATAATGGGAGATCCTTTCTGTGGCGCAATACCTTTATCATCCCACCTCCCGTTATAAAAAGCAGCCTCAGACATTCAGTGGCTGCTGCGGCGGCACCTCAGTTTGAGAGGATCACCATGATGACTCAAATTCTCATGGCATTTGTGGTCTCGTCTCTGTGGCTTCAAGGTACAAGGACTAACAGTATAATAGATGTGTTTTATACTTCATCATCATAATTATTATTATCATCTGAAGTCATGCTGGAGACACAGTTCTACGATATGTAATGTAAATAATCCTTGGATGTACAAAGCATGTTTGTGATGCTGTCTCATGACTGATGGTATCTGGACCTACAGACAGCTGATAAAAGCCAGGCATCCAAACTATTCTGCTTCCCATAAAACATCCCTGTCAATAAGATCACAAGTTATATTTTCACTCACATGTAGTACTACCATGCCAGTGCAGATACATGTTCCATATTCTGTTTAAAAAAAATACATCACATCAGAAAATCTGTCTTCCTCAGACTTGTCAGTGTGACTGATCTGAATTACAGGTAACATTCATGACAGTGATGAACAGCAGGGGGACCCACAGGACCACGTACACTCAGTGACACTCCCACCTGCAACACTTCATGTCTCTGTAACTATATGAGACTCTGGCAGTATCTGTCGAACAGAACATGGACATCATCATCAAACAAGACCTCCTCATACTGTCAGTCTTTTTTCTGTGGGCTACAGGTAATTTACAAGAAAAATCAATGTTTACAATTTCAAGTTTACACTCAATTATTCTCTTTGTTTTTTCTCCAATTATAATTGTTATTGTTGTATCTCAGCTAACATTATAATCCAAAATGCTGAGTAAGACTTTATAATTGGTACATTTTACTATTACACATACAGGTCTTACTGATGGGAGTGATGTCACCCAGACTGACATACTGTGGAAAGTTAAGGGTGACAGCGCAACAATGAATTGCAGCCACACAAAGGGTGGTAGCTATTACCAGATGTACTGGTACAGACAGCTGCCAGGAGAAACAATGAAACTCATCGTGTTCACATCAACTGCCAAAGAAGATCATGACTTTGGAGATTTCAGCAAAGAGAAATTCTCAGCCACCAAATCTGACGCTCTCAGTGGGACATTCACAGTGAAGAATCTGGTGCCAGAAGATAAAGGCTTGTATTTCTGTGCTGTGAGTCAACACAGTGATGCAGACACATGTGAAAGCTGAACAAAAACCTCAGTACACTATTACAAACTGAACTGATCTGCTCGACTGTAGGGGGACCTCAAGCACAATCACAGAACATCACATAATACAGCGACACTCCCATCTGCAACTCTTCATATCTCTGTTGTAACGTCACACCTCCCATCACACACACTGACAGTGACTCTGGTTCTAAGATCATTTGGCTCAGAACACAATAATGATCACAGCTGGTCTCATCACACTCTCTGCAGCTCTGCTCTGTATTGTAGGTACTGTACATGATGAGGCTGACGACTGAGAGGACAAATTTTCACTTCTCTTTTGATTCTTCCAGCTTCAATTAAATTTAAAAATATGAATGGTTTGATTTTGACCAATCAGTTTGCATGATGAAGAGGAGTCACTGCTGGTTCTGTAACATGACGAGATCTTTTTCACCCCCCACAGGTCTAATTGAGGGGAGTGTTGTCACTCAGACCCCTCTGCTGTGGAGGGATGAGGGTCAGTCTGCCACGATGAACTGCAGTCACACTAAGGATGCTAGCTATTCCCAGATGTACTGGTACAGACAGCTGCCAGGGGAGGGAATGAAGGAAATTGTTTTCACGACTCCAACTTCCCCACATAAATATGAAAGTGGCTTCAGTGAGGACAAATTTCCAGCAGAGAAGAATGATGCTCAGACTGGATCTCTGACAGTGAAGAAGCTGCTGCTTGAGGACAGTGGAGTGTATTTTTGTGCTGTGAGTCAACACAGTGATACAGGAGACTTAGACAGCTGCACAAATACCCACCTGTTGGTGTTAAAGCAAACAGAAGACATCAGTGTCATTAATTATCTGAAGGGGGAGCTCAAGACCTGCAGACTATGTTAAGATTTTTGGTTAGTATTCAGCATCATTTGTAATAACTATGATTTTGTGATATAACTGTTACATAGGAGTGTAGCAACATACGGCTGAAATATACAGAAACTGCTACACCATGTGTACTCCGCACTACCGAACATGTTTCCTTTATAGAATCCAATTCAATGTTGATTTGTAGTGAAATTTTATACACTCCTTAAATTTTGTATTTGGTTTCTCTTTATTTTCAGCAGAAATGTTTTTCCAATAGCCTTTGTGATCCTTTAATAATTAAAAAAAAAGTTTCCTACTTTTCATACATTGCAGAACTGAGTTAAGGACCCAAACACCATTAAAATGTTTCATTAGAATATTTTTGCCTACAAACAAATATTAATCAAGACAAATATAGACAGATTAACTGTTGACTGTCAAGTATCACCTGTGTGTGTTATCTCACAGTAATGACTCACCTTTTTACAAGTGATGATATCAGCTGCTTCATTGAACACCTGACAAACAGATCTGTCCATTCCACAGATCAAACTGATCTCAGCTCTCATCTTTCTACTTTATTATATTATACATTTGCTGACATGTCAAAGTAATACTGTGTAACTGAAAATCTTTTCACAGGTCAGCTTGTCCTCTGGTGCTGACTCTACACCTATTGGTTCATGGTTTGGTTCCAGGTGGTAGTGGGAGTAATAGAGTCCACCAGACCTCGGGGTTACTGGTAGAGAGGGGTCAGTCTGCTTAGATGGACTGAAGTCATGATCCTGTTGGCGGTAAATCCAGATGTGCTAGTATCAAGAGTTGCCAGGGGACAGTATGAAACTGATTGTCGACATGGTGCCTTACAGCAGCCAGCCAGACTTTGGAGATGTTAGCCAGGACAGATTCTCAGCCACATAGACTGTAGACTGAAGCAGAGAGAGGATCTTTCACAAAGACAATGTGGAGCCAGGTGACAATGGAGTGTATTTCTGTGCTGTCAGCACACTCACTGTGGTGATTGCCTGTCAGAATTGGAGTTGATTAATTCTCTGTTGATCAACTTACTGATTACTACCATATAAAATAAAATTTCACAGCACAACCAAAATCTCTGTGTCCTCCCCTCTCGGCTCATACCATAACGTCTGTTCAGTCCGTCAGTCAATGCAGAGACACAGAGGATGATCACCATGAACACAAACATCATTAGGATCACTGCTGCTTCTCTGGCTCTCCTGTAGGTTTGAATTCAAACCGTTTGCCAAAAGTTACATTTTTTGCAACCACCTCTCTTTGCTCAATGTTTTTCTCTTTAAATGCAGGTTGTTCACTGAGCACTGAAGTTCATCATCAATGTTAGAAAGTCCTCATGGTTCAGCAACGACCAGCTGCACCCATTCAGTCCCTGCATACAATGTAATATAGTGGTACCAGCAGCCAGTGGGTGATTCTGGCCTTAAACTCATTGGATATCTTCTACTTACTAAGCCAACCCTTGAGGATCCATTCAATCAATCTGACTGGAGATGCCTCAGCAAATCTCAACTTCATGTACTAAAACTCAGACAGGTAGAAGACATAAGCATATATTACTGTGCAGCTAGTAGGCACAGTGACTCGATGTCAGTCTTGTCTCTACAAAACCCCTCTCGGATAATCAGCCGTATAAATTCACACTGAAGAAGAGCACACCTGCATCTAACTGTAGTCTATGGCAGGAAATCACCACTGATATCAACCACCAGTCTTTTCCCATGTTTACCAACACAGCAGCATACTGTACAAATCCACTGATCAAGACTGTGACAATAAGAATATGTAATATCAAATATTCAGATAAAGCAGGTTTTTAAAGGATCAGGTTTTTAAAGTAGTGAAAGAAATGACCATTTAATTCCAAGTTCCTTTCAAAGATAAACTTGTGTCTTGCACTGCTTTCCATTTATTAGGACTCTTGCTTAATTACTGTGTTTGTAAATTGTGTTTTGTTTTGTTGATGGCTTTTCCACAGGTTCCACTCTCAATGACCAAATCCACCAGACTCAAGCCCACACTCACAAAAAACCTGGGGAAATGGCCAAAATAAACTGTTCACACAGTATTCAAAACTATGATCAAATACTCTGGTACAAGCAGTCAAAGTACAGACAGCTACAGTTACTGGGATACATGATGGGAGGCAGTGAATTTCCAAAGACTGGAGTGGATGTGAAGATGGAAGGGAGCGCAAACAAAGACCAGACCTGCACATTAACAATTGGAGCACTCAGCCTGTACAGCAGTGCAGTGTACTTCAGTGTTGCCAGATTACACAAGTGCTACATATAACTGCTGAATCATATAAATTCAAAACACATTACTTTCAATTCCAGCAAAATTTGTGAAGATTCTTTTAAATACTCAGACTAAGAAAAGGAAAAAACTAAATTCACATTGACTTTGCACTTAACATCAGATTGTTATCAATACTCCTTTCCTTTAATGTCGATTCAAAGTATTGATCAGTATGACAACAGTTATTTGCTAACAAACATGACCGATTACAACAATATGCATGAGGTCATCCATTGAGGTCCATAGTTAGTTAAGATCAGCTCTGTAAATTCAGAATTTCAGCTATCTTGTTTAGTGTAAGGGTTTGTTGGGATTCTAAGAGCTCCTTGTCGTTTTGTTTCCTCCATAAGGTGGCAGTATATCTTGACTGAGCCAGTGGTGTGTGGTGGTAGCTGACATGAGGGTTTTAATGTCGAGAGGAGGCAGCATTATGATACCATCTACCTTAAAAGGTTGTTTTTTTTCCCTGATAGGAGGGTTTACTCAGAAAAGGAGATTATCACTATACCAGTATATATGTACTGTGATATAAACACAGTACCAGTAATAAGACTGAACTTGGTCATAAACACAACATCATGATCATTTTCCTCTGTATAATTTTTACTGATAAACTGGTTTCAGGTAATGAAAAGTTAGCTATTTTGCAAACAATCAGTTTACTAAATTGAGCACCATTTTCTATCAAATGTAAATTCTGGGATTACAGAAATAGAAATATTCAAGAAAAGGACTTAGAGTGTTTATTTGCACTGTATATTGTTCGACATTTTTATGTTGATATCTTTTTCACAGGTTCCTCTCTTGGCGAGAAAGTCAACCAGACTCCAGCTGACATGTTTATCAAACTTGGAGAAACACCCAAAATCAACTGTTCACACAGTATTCAGGACTATACCAAAATCCTCTGGTACAACCAATTTAAGAACAGACAACTACAGTTCCTGGGATACATGAATTCAAATGATGGATATCCTGAAGCTGGAGCAGGTGTGAAGATAGAAGGGAGTGCAAATAAAGGCCAAACCTGCACATTAACAATCGAAGGACTCAACCTGGACAGCAGTGCAGTGTACTTCTGTGCTGCTAGTTACACAGTGCTACATATCATGGTTTCTCAATACAAAAACCACATGATTATATATTTTTCTTCATCTCTGTGTTACAGCTCATAGCCCCTTACACCTGTAATAACTCATTCTTACCAATGTTGGTCTTCCTTCCCACCCAGATCAGATATTATAATGGGAGGTTCCTTATGTTTCTAACAGCAGCCTCAGACATTCAGAATGTCTGGCAAGGCTGGCTGGCTACATCAACAGGATTACTGTCATGACTTAAGTTCTCATCACATATTTCCATCTACTGAATTTTAGTGCTGCTGAAGTCAATAGCTAATAAATTCAAAAATATTAAATAACCATTTAAGGCAGGATTGTCCAGTCATTGAAATCCAAAACACATTACTTACATTAATTTTACATTACTTGAACTTTCTATTAGTATCAACTGCCAAATGAATCAACATATTTTTAAATATGCAGATTAAGAAAATGGAAACTGTATCAATATTGACAAATACACAAGTAAAAGAAGACATTTTAAATTATGATCAACAGTGAAACACAAACGTGCTTTTCGTTTTAACAGTTTAATATGTTCTATGTTGTTGCAAAACTAAGTCTTATTTTAATGTTAAGTCAAAGTATTAATTGTTGTGACAACAGATATGTGCCAACAAAGGCAAACATAACCGAATAAAAAATGTAAATAAAATTAAAAATAATTACTTCATCAATTAAGACACAAAGCTAAACAAAATCAACTCTAAAATTCAAACTGTATTTTCAACAAATTATTTTTTTTAAGTACACTGTTTAGTGCAAAAGTTTGTGGGGATTGTAAGGGGTTTTGCTTCCTTTCATAAGATGGCAGTATACCTTTACTGAGAGAGTGGTGAGAGGTGGAAGCTGACATGATGCTTTTAATGTTGAGAAGAGGAGGAAGCACTTTGACACCTATATAACCCTGTGATACTGTAGGAGGGTTTACCCAAAAAAAGACGTGGATGCCATCCATATACCATCACATACACTGTGCTGAAAACACAAGGCTCAACTAAACAGAATCTAAGTTTGGTCAGAAAACACAATATGATGATCATTTTCTTCTGTATAACCGCTGATTTTTTTCTGGTTTCAGGTAATAAAATGTCTTATATGGCATTTGTCTTTTAAAAAGTAATTATGCTTATTTTGCAAACAGGTTGATGGAGATGTTCAAATTTCTTGCTATATGCTTTGACATGTAGATTTTGGAATTAGAAAAATTAACTGATAATGTTCTTGAAAAGTTAAGAGTAATATATGTAATCGACGAAAGTAAATGTTTTTTTCCAAGTTAAATTTCTGTGCTTTCCCATTTATTTTGTGTTATTTTCTTGATCTCTTTTTCACAGGTTCCTCTCTCAGCGACAAAGTCCACCAGACTCCAGCTGACATGTACAACAAACCAGGAAGAACAGCAAAAATCAACTGTTCTCACAGTATTCAGAACTATGATAGCATTCTCTGGTACAAGCAATTAAAGAATAAGCAACTACAGTTCCTGGGGTACATGTATAGAAACATGGATAATCCTGAGGCTTGATTGAAAGTGACAATACATGGGGGTGCAGAAAAAGACCAGACCTGCACTTTAGCAATTGAAGAACTGAACCTGAACAGCAGTGCAGTGTACTTCTGTGCTGCTAGATTACACAGTGATACATATCAGTGCTCCTCAGTACAAAAACCTCCCCATCACACATTTTTCATCCCTGCATTGCATCTCACTGCCTCTAATACATGTATTGACTCATTCTAACAAACATTTTTTTCCCCTCGTTAAGATCGAGATTTTAATGGGAGTTCCCTGTGGGCAGCAACACAGTATTTAACCTCCCTCAGATGTTCATTATGTCTGCTGTGGCTGCATCCTCCGTTAACAGGATCACTACAATGACTCAATCTCTCATCATCACATTTATAATCTCGACTCTGTGGCTTCAAGGTATAGGGATAAAGAATTAATTATATTTTTTTGGAAGTAAGAGATTGCTAGCTTTGAATTTTTTAATTGATTACATGTATTTATTGACATAGCAGCATATATTCTGACAGAGAACCATCTGTGGATTTAATTTTGGCTACGCTTTTCTTTTTAAATTATCTTTTTCAGAATTTACATGTCTTTGCTTGCCAAGAAACTAGTGCACGAAAGTTTGGCTGACTGAATACTGAAATAAATAAAATCAATATGAAACATCAATTTATAGGTTTAATTTAATTTGTTACATTGTAGACAGAACTTTTTCAGAAGGAAAACAAATTATGTTGAATTTTACATTTTCTCCACACAGTTCACTGCCAGGATGTGAAACAATACCCTGAAATCAGCTGGAGTTATTCGGCTAAATCTGCAGAGATGAACTGCAGCCACACCAAAGATATTTCTCACACACAGATGTACTGGTACAGGCAGCGTCCAGGGGAAACCATGACCCTCATTGTCTACACAGCTTTTGGTGGACAGCCAGACTACGGCGGGGTCCCTCAAACCAAATACTCAGCCATCAAAGAGACCATAGAGAGCGGGGCTCTGACTGTGAAAGACCTGCAACTTGATGACAGCGGTGTGTATTTTTGTGCCGTCAGCAAACACAGTGATGTGAGAAGCTGAGTAGCTGAACAAAAACTGGTTGACAATAAATTTGGTGAGTGTGTTAGAAACCAAATTTGGACTTTTATCTCCTTCCAGGAGGTGGAGCTAAAGCCCCAGAAATATTCCTCAGTTCAAAAATGAACCACAATGACATTTTATGTAGCTGGTTCAGAAAGGAGGGAATTAATACAAGAGACTGCAGTCAACTGTTAACTGTGTTGTGGTGTGTAAGTCAAGTGCTTGGAGTCACTCAGTGTTCTGTGTTCATTCAGACAGGAGGTCAACATGCCAACGTTATTCATTTTTACTTTGGCTCAATGGTAATCACTTTTACCTCGTCCATAGTTTCCACACAGTTCATTCATTTTCGTTCTTTCTAGGTGTTTGTCTCGGTGTTGAAATCTACCAAACTCCTCCAGCTCTCTTCAGAAGACCCGGAGACAAAGTCCAGCTAGCCTGCAGCCATGAAAACTAAAGACTACAATGCGATGTTCTGGTACCAGAAATCCACTGGAGACAGAGCTCTGAAAGGAATGGGACATATGTATTACAGCAACATGAGGAGTCTTTCAAAGAACATTTTAATGCCACTGGAGATATGAGTGGGAAACACAGCAAAGAACGGCTCTCTGTTCGTAATTAATGTAAAAGCACCTGAGCACAGTGCAGTGTACAAAATACAAAAACTCTGAAACAACTTTTATGGTTTCGAATTGGAGCCTCATCACGGCCCTCCCAACCAGCTTCTCTTCATTTCATGTCATTATCTCTGCCAGCCAGCACACAGTGATGCCGTTTCATCTTCACTTCCCTTCCCTTTACAAACCTGTCAGCTGAGGAGACGAATCATTTGGATCTCCATTGCTGGTGACAGTCAGATTGATCTGATGTCAGATCTCATCGACTTAAACCCCTAAAACTCTGTGACACATAGTTTGAACATGTTATCTAACGGCTATTGAGTACATGAAGCCACTCCTCCTTTCTACATCACGTTTGCTTCCTGCTTAAATGTGACTCAGTTTCACGAGAAAGCACAAACAGCAGAGACCCTGTCATCACTTCTAATACTGCATTTCATCCATGACTTCAGAGTAACTCAGTGGACAATGTCAGATCTCTATGTGATGATTAGATTTGTCTTTTTCCATTTTCTCACAGGTAATGCCTACTTCATTCTGAAGTACGATGCACTGTACTATTTACCTTCACATCTTAAATCAATAATCTGTCAAACTCTGCTTACAGCAGGTATTTCTCTGGGGATTCAGGTCAGTCAGTCTCCCTCTGCTGTCTTCAGAAAGGCTGGTGATGACGTACAGCTTGTCTGCACACATGGACAAAGTAGCTACAGAGTGATGCTGTGGTACCAGCAGTTACCTGGAAACAAAGCTCTGAAACTGGTTGGATATGGATATGCACAGTTCAATAATGACAGCGTGGAACAGCCGTTTAGAAGACACTTCAAATTGGCTGGAGATCTGAGTGGAGGCGAAACAAAAAATGGTTCACTTTTCATCACTGACCTAAAAGCACTCACACACACCGCAGTGTACTTCTGTGCAGCCAGGGAGGCACAGTACATCAAACATCCCTCTGCTCTTGACAAAAACCTCTTTACCCTTCCACTCTGAAAGTAGGTTAAAGTGTAAATGGGAGGTCTATCTAGTTTTTAATCTGTCATAACCACAATGAAGCACAGACCAACTAAGTTTTGTTAATGAAACGGTGTAATTTCCTTCTGCAATTATGCTAAATAATTAAGAGACTGAACGAAAGAAAGTTTCTTCAGATCAACTTATGCTGTGATTTCTCTACATCACTTCCTGCCCCTCCTTCTGATCCACAAAGCACAGAAGAGACTCTCGCTGGTTCTTCACTTTCAACATGATGTCATCTCGTTTCATCATCTCTATCATCACTGTCTTCTGGTCTAAAGGTATTGTATATTCATGAAGCCATTTATTTTACCTTTAATTTGTAATTAACCCCAAAAATCTTCAAAGGTGCAGCACCTGAGGTGGAATATTTACATCCACTAATCATTGATTGTTTTTTCATTCAGATGTTCTCCCAGTATTTTAATCCAAATGTGCAGTAAGGTTTTCACTACAACTGGCATGACATTACAGCACTGCTTAACACTGTGTCTTGATCTCTTTACAGGAGTTTACTCCAGTAAAGAAAAGCAAGTATTTCAGACTCCAAATGAACTGTTCATGAAACCAAATGGTGAATTCAACCTGAGCTTCACACATCAAATCCCGAGCTATAACACTATTCTCTGGTATCAGCGTTCAGCAGGAGACACTTCCCTAAAGCTGATTGGCTATGTATATTATAAAACTCCCACTGTTGAGCCGCCATTTCAAAGCCAGTTTAAAGTGAGCGGAGATGGAGAAAAAACAGCTTATCTTCTCATCCTGAATGCAAGACACCCTGAAGACAGTGGAGAATATTTTGGAGCAGCAAGTATGCACAGTCATAAAGCCAGTGAGTCTTTCGTACAAAAACCTCCATAATGATCCAGCAGGTAACAGTACACCAACAGGAAACCACTGAACCCACGTGACACAAGTATCAAGTTCTGAAAAAGTACATTATCACCTGCTCAGTAGATTATATTTTCTGTTCGTTTCATTTCACAGCACTGCAGTACTGCACTGAAGACAGTAAAAAAGACAGTAAAGATCATCATAATAGATACATTTACAAAATATAATGATACATGGGTTTTAAAAAGGATTAAAAAGATCAGGGTCATTTTTAGTGACTAATGGGTATATTTTGTAATGATGCCATCACAGCCACACGCAAAGGTTACAACTTCAGAGCAAGTTTTATTTCAAAACAAATTCTACTTTTGCCATTTAAGCTCACAGGTACATCTTATTTCATTTTGCCATTACCTTGTCCTCGTACTTTGAGTTGCTCAGTTGGTCTGACGAAGGAAAAAAGTTATATATGTTCACATTTTTGTTCTGCTCTGTTTAGTGCTCACATGAGGGCTGGAACTCACAATAATTTTCATTATTGATTAATCAGGTAATTGTCTTTGCCATTGATCATTTAGTTTGATAAAATGTCCAAATATGGACCAAAACGTAAAGATATTCAATTCACTATCACATATGACCAAAGTAAAGCAGCAAAGCCATACAACTGAAAAGCTGGTAAAAAACTGACAAACTATCAATCAATTATCAAGACAGTTGCTGGTTAATTTTCTGT
>JAPZEA010000007.1:7692420-7703213 GCA_029783685.1 Heniochus monoceros
CTGCAGCTCCAGCTCGGCTGCCCTCTGTTCCGTTGAGTATATGTTCTCCACGGCCTCGTGCTTCTGCTGGGCCTCTGTTTGCAGCTGCAGCTGCAGCTCCAGCTCGGCTGCCCTCTGTTCCGTTGAGTGTATTTTCTCCATGGCCTCATGTTTCTGCTGGGTCTCTGTTTGCAGCTGCAGCTCCAGCTCGGCTGCCCTCTGTTCCGTTGAGTGTATTTTCTCCATGGCCTCGTGTTTCTGCTGGGTCTCTGTTTGTAGCTGCAGCTCCAGCTCGGCCACTCTGCCATCTAAAGTTTAACCTACAGACATTCATAATTTACCCACCTTTAATTTTACCACTACTGTTAATACCAACAGCAGACTATTCTATAGATTATTCTAATCTAGAATAGTGGGAACAGAATAGCCTGCAACCAGCTACCGTTTTAGGCTACATGATGTTTTTATATATAGCCTTTTATAAATAGCTGCTAATAATCATTTCCTGTCCTGATCTATCCAATTATATACTGTTCTTGATGCATTCTTGGTCTTTCCAAGTTTGCTCCTCCATTTTAAAAAATAATAAAATGTATTTGGGAATAACTCAAACTACAAGGCCCATGTTCTTCTAAACAAACATGTCTCCCAGTGCAAGAGCGTGTTGTGTTGTTGTGTTTTTAACAGCTTTTGGACAACAATGCAGCTCTATGGCACAGAGGAATAAGATATCAGGCTTTGGCCACACGGGGAATATTTGTTAGTAGGACTGATTCATTGTTGGTTTTGGTCTTTTCATGGGATTTGTTGGCAATAAGAAAAAAAAGAGGATATCAACAGACTTAACCTTTGACCTGACCTTTGACTCATCTGGCTTCAATGTTACTTTAACCAAACCCTCCACATTTCCTCATCAGCTGGAATGCGTCCATTTCCATTAGCTGAATTTATAACCAGAGGGCTAGGTTGATAATTAAGAGTAAATAAATCTGAGATTATTTGATGAAGAGTGCCAAGAAGATGAAGAGAGCAGTGCAGGAGTTAATAAAACACACAGTCGGACTTGGTTTTTGACTTCCTTTCTGACTCTGATACTGATTGATGCATCCCCATTTTCATCAGGATGTGAGAAGTGACAAGTACTAGCTAATCAAAATGAAATGAAAGAGTATGTTTATAGGTGTTTTTCTCAAGAACCACCATGCATGATAGCTAACATGTGTCAGCCAAGCCTGAATAGTCAGTAAATGCTTAAATATACAGACTTTATCTTTAAAAACTAAAACATTAGCAAAGAATTGCAGCATATTAATCATCCCGTGACTACAGGGAGTGGACCTGTTCTGTTTAGTCTAATGAAATCCAACACAACAGCCCTGCAATAAATAAATAAACAAACCTTTGTGACACTTCAGTCAGAAAGAAAGGTTTTGATTCAGCTCTGGTCATTTATGAGACCGGAAGTTGGAGAGCTTCTGTATTGGATTGTATTATATTACAGCAGGTGGGCAAAACACTGGTCACACTTTGCAATATAACACAGTACAATACACAATGTACCACCTGAAAAATGTCCAAAGAGTTCAAATGCTCCTCTTTGATAGAAGATTTTATGTAATGAGCTACACAAAGCCAGTTATTTACTGCAGAGCTGCTTAATTTGAATAAGTTATTCTACACAGGTAATGCTTTTTTTCTATCTACCTCCTGTATACAACTAGTTAAGGTTTGCTGTGGTATTTGATGAACAGTAATCCTGTACTGTATGCGTAAAACACAACATTCCTGCTATATTCTGGGTCTATGTGACATGTAGCAGCTGAAACTATTAGGTCTGCATCTTAAAACAAAGATCTCGCGGACGTTATTGTATCTTTAAAGCTTCGGAGACGTGTTAAATCTTCCAAATGCTGCACAGGTAGATACAGTAGGAGCCACACGGCGTTTAAAAGATAAATCACAAAGAGCAACTGCTGCCTGCCCCTCCCCCACGCAGTCATAGCAGCGCTGCAGCACCCTTTGAGCAAAGCCTCGTTCTGAGCGGGGACTGGAGCAATGCCAGTTTAGCCAGAGCCAGATCCAAAGCGAAACACTGAGCTTCTCTCACACTGCTACACATTGACCTACATAATTTATAGTCAGCTGATTGATTCTTGTGCCCGGGCCACATGAAAAGACAGTGTGGCACACAGCGGGGTCAAGCCGCTGACTGGTCATCTATACAGGAGCTGAATATTTTGTTTGGATTCACACACAGAGGAAATTTGAACATGTAACCTCGTGTTGGGGCTACACACAATGTTTGTCATTGAATGTGGTGTTTTGCTGGCTGGTTGATGGTACTGAGAAGTGTGACAGGTCTGGATTACAACCTCTGAGTCCCACGCTGGATGTGCTGAGGACATTTTTGCACACAGTCCCTTGTGTGGACCTTAAGATGATTGCTGAATGTCACACAACTACAAAGCATCTCCTAGGAAATGCTGATGTCAGCATTTCTGAAACCCTAACATTAACCCTTTCCTCTGCGAGCCTGTATCTGTCTGCAGAATGCATGTGGTGGAAAACCAGCCTGCGAACATGAATGAAAACTTGGCCGCCACTAATCTGAAGTATTAACTAACCAGCTGATTCTGTGCAGATTAATCGGCTATTAGCATCCATTTGTTTCTCAACACACTGCTCATATTTTTTAGTCCAATTCCCATCAACATGCCACATCACCGCAATGAGGTTTACAGCACAATGTTTTGACTGTTACTGTAATTTCTTCATGAAGAAACTCCCTGGAATCAGTCTGCATCCCATATCCAGTTGTGCAGGATTACAAACCTATTTCCAGAGTTTTTCTACCCCCCCCACAACCACCACCACCATCACCATCTAAATCCTGTAAAGCTCAAAGCTTTCATCAGACTTGATTCCATGACAGATGAATTGGTTTTCCAGGCCGAACTAATCCTTAAAATCAAACAGAAGCAGGGCCCCGCTGAAGCTTGTAAGAAGCCCCTCTGCTGCAGTGTGAGCAGTTTGTCTGAAAGTGAAATTAACTTTGCATTGCCTGTTCCGAGTCTCAACTTTCATACCCACCACCTTGTTTTACTTCATTAGTGTGATTGTTTCTTTTTATGTGCAGAACCAATAGTGTGTGTAATTTGATGCACACGCTATTACAACTGCACCCTTGCATTTTGACAACAACTTATCATATGTCATGTAACACCATGTGCCTGCAGGCAGCCACACATTCCCACATTCCTGCTTATCTGACACCCAAATATTCCTTATAATAAAGCTAAAAATATAACCTGCAATCGTCCTTTATATGGTGGCTGCACCCTCCTCCTCTTCCATCTCTACATTAACAATGCTGTGTGCCTTGTGTGTCTTTACATGACCACAGTATGGTCTTTGTTATGATGACAGCACCAGCATGTCACCGCTCACCTTCCAGCCAGCAGAGCTATTGCTGTCGCCTTTGTCCTTGAAGTACGGCACAGACCTCACCATCCAGTCATAGATTTGGGACAAGGTCAGCCGTTTCTCGGGGGAGCTCTCGATGGCTTGGGTAATGAGGTCTGCATAGGAGTAGTTGCCCCAGGCGTTCCTGCGGGCGGAGGACTTCCTCAGCTGTTGGGAGGCAGAGCCGCCCAGAGCCGCGGCGGGGGTCTGCGCGGAGGAAGGCGAGCCGTCGGCGGCCTCCTCCTTGCGGGGGCCGCGCTGGACCTCCACGGGCTGGGAGATGGAGCTGCTGCTCGGCTCCCGGGGTTTCAAAATGCCACTGCTGGCTTTCTGAGCATCGCCGCTCCCCGTGCTGCCACCTTCATCATCCTCCTCTTCGGGGATTACGTCAGTGTCATTTGTCCCGGGCTTGCCCGCACCAGACTCCGGACGGGGAAGGGGCCAAGTGCAGGAGCGTGGCCGCTTCTGGGGCTCGAAATCCGGATCTATCTCAACGTTTAAGGGGGGCTCGTTGCCGTTGCGCGGCGCCTCAGCCATGTTAATCGCAATATCTCGGTCGCTGCACAAAGGGTTATAAAATCACTCAGGTCGCATTCCATCAATGTTGTGTGCAGGCTTCAGAGACAGTTTATTTACTATGCACGATATGCAAATGTCCAGCCTGCAGCCGAGTCCCAGCACGTGTCCGTCTATCTGTCCTCCTGCACGGCGTCTATCCGCAGCACAGAGCTGATGGGGCTGCCCAGCATTAACAAAACATTGCCTTTTCTCGTGCACAGCCCACACCCTGGCCAACATGCATTGCAATTTCGGCGAAATGTGGAGTTAAAGATAGTGAGACTCAGCGGCGAGTCTTAGAGGAGTCCAAACGGCGTTCCTTCACAAGCGTCCGCGTCCTGCACCGCGATCCTGCGACGTGCATGTCACAGAAACAGAAAATTACTACACCTAATGCCACCACATCAGCTTTATCACTCCGTACACAGCTGCCATCTTGACCATTTCCTTCTCCCAAGTTCTTTATCATCCGTGCAGAGACCAGTCGCCTGAGCAGTGCGCTGCTGTCCAGATACCATCAAGGCGGAGATTGCTTTCTCAAGGCCCTGCAGCTTTTTTTAAGGGGCTAGTGGAGAAATGTGGCGAGGCTCAAATCCGCCCTCTCAAGAGCTAAAAAAATAATGATGCATTCTGGCTGTACATCTCTGGCAGCTTGAACAGGCCAGCACGGTGTCCTCCGTGTGGCCAGCAGCCTGCAAACACTCTTCATTCAATCTGCTGCTGCTGCTGTGGTTGGCGCAAACGCTCCGAGTCCAAGACAAGGCAGGAAAAAAAAAACAAAAAAACCGCACGATCCTGCCCCCTGGACTGCACTGAAATTAAAGTGACAGTATGGAAATGTCCGCAGGCCAGTGACATCACTGTGCACACCTTTTATATGACCACAGGATCTCAAGAATAGAGTCTGTAAAGCTCCAAAATGCTGCCACAGCTGAGGCAGTCTGCTGCTGAAACACCAGAGGTGACAATGTCAGCACTCACCTGCCTTTTGTCTTTATTTGGGCATCATTAAAGTCTGTTGTTGCAAGATTAAAGTTGCAACCTTAACCAGGATTGTAGAAACACTGAGGGCATTCATTTTTTATTAAGAATGTCAATTGTTAAATTACATTTTCTATCAAATTTATCTCCCATAGCCTCTTTCAAAAACCCTCAACATATTTCTAGAATTAAAATTATACTGGAGAATTATTGAATCCTTTAAAATACCCCCTGAAAATAGTCAAAGCCCTGGATGCAAGAACAAACAAAATAAATTTGGGACTGGAGCTTTTTAAATATAAAAAATGTCAATAGGTTTGTCATAAAATGCCAATTGCTGTCTCCCATTCAAACCTGCAGATTCTATCCTTTTAATTTTCTTATCTGCAACCAAACAGGATTTTAGCTGCTGCTGAGAAAGCCTCAGTATTGTGTCTTTTAATGAGCTGAAGTTGTTCCCCAGTTACACACATAAAACATGTGGTGGGTTTTGAAGGCTGATTCTGATGTTTTTTAGGCTAAAGATCTTTGAATTTGACGTTTTTGTCTATAATATAAAATTAAATTAAAAATAATACATTTCATATTAGTCACCTCAGAAGTCAAGTGGCAGTGTGGTAAACCAGTATGTGGAAAAATCTAACAGCAAACGATAACTGACAATAACAGCAAAACTAAAGGCTCTGCTGTAAAAGAAAGTTAAACCAGTTCTGATATCAAAATTCAGTAAATAAAGGTGAGAATAGGGCTGGCCAGCAAATATATATGATCATATTGGTAATTTTACAACACTGTGCAAGTGTAAAAAAAACAAGACAAGTCATTGTGGCATGAGGATTTGTCTGATGTGATGCATTACAGTGGAGGAAATTAGATTCTTTTATATAATTGTACACATATTTTCCATATTGTGATGTATCTATCAGTATTAGAGAAAATCCTCATTAATGTCATAATATCTATATCTGAGGGTCTTAGAATAGAGGTTGTACAGTTTTTAAAGGCGCTTGAGGCAAATTTGTGCACTTTATAATGCTATTTTTTTTTGTCATGTGGGCATTAAATCTGCTCAGTAATGCAGCTGTTAACCTCACTGACACAGGAGACCTTTTTCATTGTTGCAAGGTAAAAAACATTTTTTGAATTACTGTAATTTACCATTGAACGCACTTATATCCTTCAGTATAAAACAGCTCCAAAAAGCACTCACGATTTAGTTTCTGCAAAAAATAACCACAGATTCCGCTAAATAAAATGCCACCAACTGTCTCTGTGCATCAGTAGCACTTTTTGCTTGTACAGGAGGTAAACTTTAAAGTTTCTTTCTCACTTCCACTGCCCACACTACTTTGTTTTTGCAGGGCGGTGTGTATTACTAAGCGTTTAAAAAAAGACAAGATTAACATAAGGAGGTGAAAAGTGAAACCAACTCCCAACACTTGAACCGTTATTTGTTTACGAAGAGTGAGCAGCGCCCTGAGTAATACGCGAACTGAAACACTTCCTGGGATACACGTTCGGTTTAATTTTTATCCGCCTAATGGAAAATACTGATGAAACGTGTACATGTGAAATGTTCTGAGACATTTCAGAAGCACCATTGTCATAAACGATCAGAAATAAACACACAGCTTTAAATCCCCGAGCCAGTCTGCTCCCACTGTATTTAGGCTTGCATCAGAATCACATACAGCTCATTGAGATGCATTGTATTTTCATAAACATTATGCAGGTCAAGAAATTAAAATGTCCCTTAAAATCTTCACAAAAGTCCTTTGGGAATCCACTTCCGAAAGTCGTCCAGCTCTTTCCCACAGATTTATAAAAGTAGATACAGTTGGACCACTATATGATTGAGTTAAAAGCAATATGACACCCTAAAGTTTATCTTAAAAATGATCTGTAAAGTGCAATGTCACAATAAAGTCATAAAAGGCCTTAAGAGTTCAATAAATATTCGCTGTACAACACTTGCACACATAGAGTGGAGCCATCCCGCTGGGTTTGTGCTGGATAAGATGAGTAGGAGTAGTGTTCAGTCTGGGCTGCTTTTGGCAGAGAGGAGTTTATGGAGTATGTTGGTTGTGTAACGTGGTCGACTTTTCTAAATGTTACACCTGTGACTTCGTGCTTCTGTCTCCTTCTAGCCAGTATTCTTCTGTCTGCATCTCCGTGAGGCGAGACACTGTCCTCTGGAAGGCAAACTTCTCCTCTTCTCCGCTGAAGATGGACAGACTGCTGGCTTCATCCTGTTAACCCACAGGGGAGCGTATTTAACTTTAATTCACTCGGTACGCTAAGTCAACGTGCATCAATCGAATGGCTTTACATGAGTTATTACACCAATCTCCAGCTTTGCATTTTAAATCTTTAGTGTGCACTGAGAGCTCAGATAATCTTAAATCTTTATATCTTAAACCGTTAGTCTTCTCATGTTTACACAGATCTTTCCTTTATGGACTCATTTGGTTTTCACTCTATATGTTAATGTCTTCATGGTTTTTATATTTTTTTCCTGACATTACTCAATTTTTAATATTCAAAACCTGGAGAAACAACAAATTCGCTTTTTAAAATAATGTTTTTGTCATTTTATGCCTTTAATCAGAAAGCACTACAACAGGAAATGAGGCAGAGGGAGATGCAACAAAAGCCAGCAGGCGGGCTTTAACTGGTTCATGTATCTTGAGGGGTGTCTCAACATTTAATTGTGTTTTTTACAGTTAGAAGTAAACATGAATTTAAGAAACTTGTATCAATGTTTAGTTACGTTACGGGACGCTATAAATCTGTGATCTCAACTTTGAAAGCTGTTTTTTTAATTGCAAACAGGAAATAAATTTACTTTGGGGTGAGAGACACTGCAGTAATTTGTAATTTGGTTCTAAAAAAAACAAAGAAATTAATCAGAATAAAGGAATTGCAGCACTTGTATTAAGAAAATAGCGCTTGGCACGAGTTATGTCCCAAAAAATTAAATGAAATTTGGTGGAAAGGAAAATTTTTTGACACTGAGAGACTAATGACCTCACTTTAAATAATTCAACCCATGTATGTGCCACGATTGTTTACCCAGTCTAAACACAGATGCAGCTGATTGATAGTCTTAATCAAATTCAAAAGAAATTAAGACTCAATGCTGGACTGAAATACTAGTTAAGAAGAGTTTTCACTGCATAACAATGTCGACGGACTTCCTTTAAACTCCATTCACTGACAGCCAACAGCCTCAGACAGCCTAATTATTTACATTTTACGACTGAAGGGACACACCCAACATGAAAAACTGGTTTAGCTGTGAAAACAGCCTGAGTCTGAGCTCTCACCCTTTTCAGCCCCAGATCATCTATCAGAATGTGGCTCTCGTCATGACTGTGATCACCATCATGTATGAAAATATCCTCCAGTGGATGATCTGCAAGAATCACCACCCGCACCTGCAACAAGATTTTAAAACAATTAAAAAACACCCAAACAAAAAGCTGAAGTTTGGTTAGTGTGCATGCAGGTAACAGCAGTGTACCTTGTGGTCGTAGAGGGCATCCACAAGCGTTATGAGCCGCCTGGCTTGAGTTTTCTTGTTCAGCGTCAGAAGAGGAATGTGTCGAATAAAGATGGTGTCAAACAGCCTGGACATCTCCAGGTAGTCGCTGGCCCCTAAAGGCTGCAACATTTACATTCAAACACAGTAAGTGGCTTTTATTTATTAAGCCTCAAAACACACTACACCAGTCGCAGGTGCTGCACAACCCCGACTCCAAAAAAGGTGGGACTCTGTGTAACAGAATCCAATCATTTGCAAACTAATTGTGTTTACAGACAACAGTCTCCCAAGTGTTCTCCCAAGCCCATGTAGTAATCTCCTTTATACAAGCATGTGTTCACCTCGCTCCATCCTCGCTTGTGAACATCTGAGCCTTTCCAGGATGCTCCTTTCAGACCCAATCATGATACTAAAAAGTAAATGTGTCATGGTCAAATGATCACATCTGGAGGTAGTCTGGATTCTTCACATCTTGGCTGGGTGCAAACACAATCCATACAAAGCGATGGCATCTGTACACATGATAACGTCGATACATATATTTGTTTTTAGCTCACATTAAATATAGGCTGTTGTTCAAATTTAGAGAGTGAGCAAGTGAGAAGGCTGAAAGAGACACACCTCTAATTACTGATCCTCTAACTCAACAACACAATACAAGACTTGAGTGAGTTTGGGGCTGATTTTATCACCTTATATGCAGGTTTTGCTCTAGGGGACAGAGATCTGATTTCAATGAGGATAGTGAAAATGCATTAAAAATATCAGGTGTAAATGCAAAAGCAAGATCGAATTGGTTATTATCCGGATAATGTATCTGGATACAGATCCTTTTTAACACCAGGTGTAAATGGGGCGTTTGTGACAAGGTCATGTTTGGATTTTTGCCTCTGAAGCTTACAGTAGGACTTAAAATAAATAAATAAATAAATAAGTAAATAAAGGCCAGACTGATGCAAATGGTTTGTCCAATACAACTCATGTTGGGATGAGGCTTATTTTGATGATATTTTGACAAAGACATCATGTATACTATTAAGTGCCATTGCTCACTAATAATGTGAGAAAAAACCTGATCAGTGTGATAAAGAATAAGAAACCAGAACATGTGACAAAACCAACACCTTTTTTTAAATGCATATCCATTAAAAAATCAAACGATATAAGATGCACATAAAGCGTTTTGTCATGATTATGTCATCACATCCTTTGAATAGTATGTATAAGAAAAAAGCAAAGGGCTGAGAGGCTTACTCTGTCACACAGCTCATCAAAAGTACAGTCTGCGATGGTCCCACATGCTTTGTTCAGATGGACTTTCCTGTTGTGCACATTCAGAACTCTTGGTCGTGTTACTGTGGAGAAAGACTGTGGTAAGTGCACCACCTCATGCAAAACGACTGCATCATACAGATCAAACCTAATTACATATCAGCTGCAGAATTAAGTCAAACGTCATTTCAAAGTCCACTTACTGTCATTTTGCTTAAACGCCAGCTCATCAAACATCTTGTCTAGTGTCACCTCTGCATCCGGCTCACTGGTGCTGCAGTTAACGCAACAGGGAAACATTAAAAATACAATACATGCAAACAACAGATGAAAATATGGCTTGCTAAGACTGTTTTACTTGGATGATTTCCTTACAGGAAGTAGAGTTTTCCAGCAGAGGGTCTGTTCCTTTTGCGGTAATCGATCCCAGAATCTAGGCGAAGAGTTTGGCAATATTTCTGCATGTGAGAGACAAGCAATTAACAAAAGGGGCATTTAAAACAAAAAGAAAACATTTAACTCTGATTGTTTCCTTTCTTACCTGCAACACAGCGATAAAAGGCACAAAGTTGACTCTCTGCAGTCCGTTTTTATACAAGTCTGAGGGAAAAGAGAGGGCCAGAAGTTGTTTTTATATTTTTTATTATGTGCACTTAAAAGTCATGTTTGCCAAATTTTGTAATGACACCGTCTCGTTCAAAGAATGTCAACAAATTTCTCAAATCTTAATTGGTAAAATTGTGCCCAAAATTCTTCTTTGACACCATTAGTTACATGACATACAATGCTGAGCTCAGTTGTGACGAAGTCAAGCAGCGAAAACAGTTTCTGAAGGCATTTGGGCAGACAAAAAAAAAAAAAATCTAGGACACATTACAACATTTGTTACTTACCTTCAGGGGGACGGTTAGAAGTGGCCACAACAACAACACCGTTCTGAAACAGATTCTCAAAAAGCTGCTTGAGAATCATGGCATCAGCGATATCAGTGACCTGA
>JAPZEA010000007.1:8397366-8408116 GCA_029783685.1 Heniochus monoceros
AAAATGCTTGTGAGGTTAAGTACATTTATGCTGCTAAAAAAAATGCACATTAATATAATATTTTATCCCTTGTGCTGTAGATTTTGGACTCTGAGTCATTTTCCAATAGTTTGTATGTCTTTGTTTCAACAGAATCAAGTTACAGGCTGATGCATGTTTATCCTGCTCATGTCCACCGGGTGGCGGTGTTGTCCTACAATTAAACTAATCACCGCTGCCACTCTGCTAACTGCATACCTGTCGCACTGCAAAAACCAAATGTTTATACCACACAGATGACTCTGTGAAAACACTGATTTGCGCTGAATGTGTGTTCACTCAGGTTCAGCTTCAGTTACTAAAACACAAATGACAGCACTTCCAATAAAAGTAAATACTGAGTCATCCCTCCTCCGCTGCTGGCTCTGCCTCTCTGCAGTGTGGGTATGTTTACAGCCACTTCTTAGAAATACCCTCAATTTACTCAATTTACTGTGAAGTTTAAAAATAGCTCCAGCTGAAGTTTATTTAATGAATGACCTGTTTTATATTGTCATTATAATTTACTATAATTTAATACTGGCCAGTCTCTTCAGTCTCCTGATAAGCTGTAGCTGTATATCTTCTGATGATGCTGTATGTCTGTTGCAGTAGTTTTTTGTGATCACATGTATTATTTTGTTTTGAAAAGTGCTTTCAAAGGCTTCAAAGAATAAAACAATTGAAAATGAATGTGTTTTCTTTATATTAAAAAAAAAAACAGAAACGAGACAGGCCAGAGAAGAGTCATTTCAATTCACTAATTCAGATCTTAATACTGAACTGTGATGTCTCAGGTATTAGTATAGGGACAAAATCCAAACTTGAATCAAAACCCCTTCAAAAACTAGTCAGAGTGTTTATTCGCACTAATAAAAAGCAGACTTATCTTTTGCAGTGATATGGATGTAATACCAAAGTCAGCTGGATTACTTCTAGTCAGTTTTAGCTCTTACAGTTAGAAATGGGACGCTCATTTCTTCTGAAGCCTCACTTTGCGAGTTTAGGCAGATTTAATACAAATAAATGAGGATTGGTGCAGTGAAGTCTCACTGAGCTCTAATATGTTCTTTCCTTCTGTTCTCTCAGCTCATTGCTGCGTTATGGAGGCAGCATGTCTCTGCAGAGCGCCATGAGCGTTCGCTTCAACAGCACCGGCACCCAGCTGCTGGCACTGCGCCGCCGCCTGCCGCCCGTCCTCTACGAGCTGCACTCCCGCCTGCCCAGCTTCCAGTTTGACAACCAGGGCTACTTCAACTCCTGCACCATGAAGAGCTGCTGCTTCGCTGGGGACAAAGATCAGGTCGGTCACCAGATTTTACAAATCCTGAACTAAAACTACTGCTGCTGTCCTTGTTATATCATATTTTGATAAAGACTTGGTTAATAAATGAATAAGGCATTTATAAATTAAAGGGTTGTACAAAGTCATAGCAGAAAAACAAGGGAAACAGAATTTGAAAGCATCTATTTCCAGCTCCGAAATTCAGTGTCCCAGTGTTTCCAAATGCACCTTCCCTGTACATGCAGGGGAAATGCATTAGTGCTGACTGATAAACTGTATTTTAATCTTAATGAACATGTGTGATAAACACATCCAAAATGCGATGAATAAGAAAAATCCTTTAATTTACACACGCCGGGGGGTCGAAATGAACACCCACCGAGCAGCAAATGCGGGTACATTTTACATTTGGCGAGTAAATCTCGCAAGGCCATCCGCCGCACTGGTGGGTAAAAAACAGTAGTGATAAAAATGATGCTGTGTAGTATATATGTAGTGATATTTATGGGCCGCTTCTGGCTGCTGTTTGTGTCGGAGTTTGACACAGGGACTTCATGGTGCATTCAGTCCCCCTCTTGAAATCTGAAATTAACGCTGCCTTGTATGGCAAAGCTTGTTGGCACCGACATGGACTCCATGGTGCATTCATGTGCTGCTCGTAAACTGCCCAAAGGTTGTGTGTTTTATTTATCTTCCCTTTGTTGAATTACGTAGGCCTACATCTGTCATTACTTTCTTGTTCTTTCACTACAGCATTTTTAATAATTAGATACTAGAATCATAACAATATCCCATTCATCTCCACACAGGCAGATTTAAAAAATTCTGTTAAATAAATCTCATCAAATTGTTCTCAGTACAACAGGTCCCCAGGTACTTCTGTGATCATATTCAACTTGTGTTACTGCAGGTTTCTTTAATAATCAAATAATAATGTCATGCTCAATATGCATACATTTTGGCCAGTAAAAAATATTCATGTTAGAAATTATTTATTTAATTTCTTTATTCAGTGGCTGTTCAGTGTTTGGAGTCTATGTTAGTAATGTTCCTATGAAAGGAGACAAACATAGAACTTGTACAGCTAATTTGCACACTTCAGTATTTGCTTATTTTTCTCTTGTCATATCATAGTTGAACAATGCACATGGCAGATTTTCCTCATATCCTGCAGGCCTAAAATATGCATGTAAGGAATGTTTTACAGGATGTCTAAAAGTTTCCATTTCATGAACATGTGCAGCCATAAAAGAAGTGTCCTGTGTATAATATATGGCACTCAAGTGTGTGATTTACCTCCTGATACGAGCAGAAACAGAATATATAAGTAACGTCGAACAGTAGAGGGATTGTTTTATCTGACTTTGTGGTTACTTAAGCGAAACATAAGGAGAATATTGGGAACATGTGGGATCAATGGAAAGAATAAAAATAGAAGAAAATGTTGGTTCCCTCTGTGAAATCGGGACGTCTGAGTGTTGGAGGAACACCAGGAGCCCCTGTACTCGGCCAATGGTCCTCCCGTTGGTCATCCTCAGACGTGACATCACCCTGCAGCCATGTTTATTATGTTAACATTATCCTCGGGTGTCAGCAGAGCTCATGAGGGCTTAAAAATGATCCCTCGCTACATGAGTGAAGGAGGTAGTTTAAAGGTTACAGAATCAGGTCAGGGCTGTACAAGAAAGTTGCTGCTTTGCATCTATTCACCTGCTACTTAGTTGGACAGAAATGCTGGATTTGAATTACTTTTTTGATTTTAACAAGGATTGTTAAGGAGAAAGACCTTTGTGGGTCAGTGGGTCCTATACTGCATGTGTTTGAGTGTAGTAATGGCAGTTTACATGGTTTAAATATGTAGAAATCTTATAAAAACAAATACTCATGTAATATCCCTCACAATATCTTGTTACGGTGTAATCAGCACTCACGTCTTGTATGGCACTCAGTACATGTGCAGTGTTAAAGGTTCATAAAGATTATATGAATTACAGCTATTTTTATATGCATACTTTTGTAATTGAGTCTGACTTTAAGAGGAAAACAAAGCATTTTGTCTCTCTCTCAAATAGAAATATTTATATACAGTACCTGTTCACTCCTCTGTTGACAAAGATTAGTGACGTAACCATGGACGAAGCTTTGAGATGGGTTGAATTTAATAATGATCGTCGAGCAACACGTCCAACGTGCTACTGTGGGTACAAGAATGCAGTCATATCTGAGTCAGAGCTCAGATCATCCACAGTGTAACACCCTGTGGAAATCTTTGGTTTAACTTCTCGGCTTTCTGCAGCGATGCAGAGGTGCACTTCAGGTCATGTCGATGCACGGTGACATCACTGTTAGGTGTGGTTACAGATGCAAGAGCAGCACGTTTCTAAGCACATTAAACCACACCCAGCAGTGCTGCTCGGTGCGTTCACAGCCATTACTTTTCAGAATTTCAAGGTCAGAGGTCACTGTCACATATTTGGCCATAACTCAAGAATTCATCTGCTGATTAAATCTCATAAGATAAAATTAAGTGATGAAATTTTTTTTGAAAAGGTCAAAGGTCAACTTCACTGTGACATCATGATGTTCTGCAAAAACACTTTTCTGGCCATTATTCAACCATAACTCAGGAACAGAAGGCAGATTGTGACCATATTTCACATTTGGTCAGATACTGAGTTGGTGACATGGATCTTGGGCGCCCACCTTGACACTGCCGATCGTATAGGTCGTCTGTGCTGCTGGGTTGAGCATCTGCCCACAGTTTGATTTGCACCACTGTCTGTTTGAGGATTTCTTTAACCAAAAAGTAAACTCCATCATCTAAATGCCAAATATTTCATAAAGTGTAGAGACAGGGTGCCAGTTTTAGCGAGACGTCACAGTTTAGAGGAGAAGAGAAGGGGCGGCAGAAGAAGCCATAAAAATGTGACGAAGGTAAGACAGGTTGGACCAGATGATTTCCACCATTTGTCTCACAGCTCTCTAATTTTCAGAAACATCCTCATATAGACCCAGAAGCACAGACGACAGAGGATTTTCTCAGAATGGTGTGAAAGCAGAGGCGCAGAATGGCAGCTTACCACACAGACTTGATGGAAAGGAAAGAGGGAGGGAGTTACGGGTGTGACATTCCTGCTTGACGTGTCCTCTGGGAACCTGAGGTGGAGCACACAGGTGTTCACTTCACAGTGTGTTCATGTGGCCTGGAGCTACTCTGATATGAGCTACAGTCTGTGTCTCAGGCATAATGATTTCTCATCACTGCAAAGCGGAGTTTCTTTTTATATCAACACATTTTCCACCAAATAAAAGTAATACAGTGATTAGAAGAGTGAAAATAGACAGAGCGGTCTACATGATTGCAAGCCGTCAAGAAACATTCTTGAGCAAGTCTCTGAAACAGAGAAGCTGAAAGAGAAATGCACCCACAGAGACCAGCAGAATATTTACATAAGGAAATTAAAGACATTTGTTTCAGTCACTGGCAGATAAAACGGCACGAAAATAATTCGCAACTTGACAGAATGTCAGAAACTCAGCAGCACAAGACGATGCCTTAAAACAAATGTAAACGATCTAACAAAAATGTGCCTCCAGATGGTAAAATAAGGCTCGACAGACGTTCCAATTGAATAGAAATGTGCCAGAACAGAGGAGGAAAGAAAGCAGGGGACATATTTTTAAGAAGAAAAACATTCTGGTGCTTCGTGTTGTGCACCTAAATATTTGTGGATGCTTGTGCAGTCCAGGTTATAACCAGCCTCAAGCCAAATACTAGTAAATTAGTGAGGATAGCCAAAGTCCGACTGTAGCCATCGACACTGGCTGCGACCTATAGCCATCCTGTTGCTGTGGCTGATTGTGAATGCACATATGACAGTAACATTGGCCAATACAGCGCTGTAAAGCCATTCGGTCCTGCCAGGATTTCTGTCAGATATGACAGTTGTGCTACGAGTACACCCCTGGAGTTCAGGAACAGCTTCACCACAACGCTCTGCCAAACATGTCAGTTCACACCAGCATGTTAGTGTTACACAGAAAAAACACACAAACAGTAGCTACAACCATAACCATAATCGCGCTCCTGTCCCAACTTGTTTGAAACGTGTTGCTGCATCAAATCCGGAATAAGCAGATATTTACAAAACTCAATGAAGCTGATGAGGTCAAACATTAAATATACTGTCTACTGTTTTCAGTTGAGTAGATGTCAAAAAGAATTAGCAGATTATCACATTCTGTTATATCTGTGTTTTACACAACTTTTTTTAAAAATAGGGTTTAGTTGGCCTCTGCTTGCAGTAGTACTACTTTAAATCTATAAATTTCACTATGAATGCATCGGGACTTTCAGCACGCTGGTGCCTGACCACATGCAGTTGGTGCCCTCTTTGTTTTTTCCTCCCCTGCCCACCACTGTTCATGTCTGTAGTCGAATCACAGCTGCAGCCAGAGCGTGTCACATACCTTCAGTGACCATGATAATCCTTACTTATACGTTACTTTAGACAGCTATCTATTCACAGCACACTATGACTAACTTACCGTTAATACCGATTTCCGAGTATATATCACGCTTAACCTACAGCTACAAACAGGGGAGGGGTTTAGCAAGCAGTGAATTGGCGGATCATGTTAATTTTGGAAGTGACTGCACATTACAACCAGTGCCAGAGAGTCAGCTCCTAGCCTGTCTTTCTCTATACGTCGCACTAAGACTTATGTATGTATGAGGACCATGCACACTCGCCAGTCTGGCTCTGTCAAAACTTACCTGAAGCGACAGGTTTAAGTGGAACCATCTGTTTACAAAGTCTAACAGCAGTTCAGACGTGGAGCGGGAGCTGTGTTAGGGTCAGACTGTCACGTTGCGTCAAGAGCGCGTTTGATCCACATTGTGAGACGAAGCGCCGTGATAAGATCTGGTGGTTTTGTGCCATGTAGTGACCCCCCCGTGGTTTGCCCCTTTGAGTGTGTGTGTGTATATGTATGTATAAACATTTCCTCTCCCTTGTGGTCAGATGAAAGTTTTGTCATATGTAATGGAGCAGACTTAAATCTCTAAACATCCCTCTGTTTCCCTGCTCAGTACATCTTGTCCGGGTCAGATGACTTCAACCTCTACATGTGGAAAATCCCGAAGGATCCAGAAGCAGGTGAGTTACTGAATGTGTCTGTACTCACTGCATGTTTACATGGATGTATGCCGATGTATAGGCCATGATTTACACTGATTTTGGCGTCTCCACGTGACAAAAAAAGCAGACTAATTTAATCCTCTTTCTGTCTTCTCTCCTGAATGCTTTTGTTTCCTTTTGTGAGTTTGGTTTGTTTAAGCTCACACTGTTCACCAGGAAATCAGTGCTTGTAATCACATGTACCACAACTTGCAAATATTTTTAAGGACAAAGTTTTGGTGATGTGTCGTCCTGCAAGGTTAAAGATTTGAGGGGCGTCAGGGAAGGCAAAACAAACCTGAGTCCAATCGCTGTCGGTTTTAGCCCCAGAGAGGATGATGGACGTCTTCGTGCTCTTTGCCATTGAGCGTCAGCCCAGACTGCGGTTTGCCCTCAGTTCATTCGGTCGCAGTATACTTTCCAGGCAGGAGTAACTATCAGATGTCCTATATCAGCGTCTGTCTCATTATACAATCATCCACTTTGTAGTCTTAGCTCAGTTCTTGCTCGGGTCAAACTGCAACTACTGTTTCTTGAGTTTGAATGTTTCCAAAGCAAAGTTAATGCTGGAGATTTTGAAATCAGTGCTCCACGTCGGCCTCCTGTGAACATGCCTCAAATCTAATTACTCTGGGAAGAAAATCCCAAAAATGCAACAATCCAGGAATGTGGCCGTTTGTAGCTGTGGAGCAACACCTGACACATTTATGGATTTTATTTTCCCTGCAGCTACTCACACTGAAAATATGTGCAAAGGGCCTGTTTGGTGTCAGACTAATGGCATATTATGAGGATTACATTACCGCCGTATTTCACCGTCTTTATTTTCTCTTCTGGAATATTCAGAAGCAGGTTGAATAATCCTGGCTCTGTGTTTGCTTTAATGAATCCATGTCATAGACTTGTATCTGTGTGGTACTGAGCCTGTGTCACAAACCCACATCATGTTCTTCCTTCAAGGAGACCCTGGTCGCGTGGTAAACGGGGCTTTCATGGTCCTGAAGGGTCACCGCTCCATTGTGAACCAGGTTCGCTTCAACCCTCAAACCTACATGATCTGCTCCTCCGGTGTGGAGAAAGTCATCAAGGTTAGTAAAGTATTATCATGGCTGTATTTTTTAAAAAGAAGGTAAAGACGAGTGTGTTTTTTAAAGCCTGGATTTAGACTTAAAGGTGAGTTACAGAGAGATAACTCCTCTCTCCACTGCAGCGTCAGGATGATGTAGTGGTTGGATAAATTGTTCTGCGAGTGGACAGACTGAATGTGAGTGTGTGCCCTCTGATGTTCAGACTGTAGACGTGCCCTTAAGTGAGACATTGATCTCCGCTGACAACACGCTGTAACAGGCTGAGCCGCGACGCCCCTCTGTGGAGAAGGGAATGAAAAAAGATAGATATACCCCTATCATCGACTGTCGCCTGTAACAGATGATGTTAGGCAGCGTTCAAAAACTGGGTCATGGAGAGATATGAGTGGTTCCACAGATACAGGATTTCTGAAACCAGACCCAGACTATGACACACTGCCAGGCTTTCAGCAGTCTTAGCGATTCAAGGTGGCCTGGATCAAATGGTGAAGCCTTCATAAGCATACCGGTAAATCAAGTATTACTGCAAAAGCTGCTGCTGTAGCTTCATCAGGCTGCACCGTCAGCTGTGTTTAAAATCAGAAAACTGAATCCTGATTGAATTCATATGTTGAGCCAGTTGTTTTGATCTGTTGACTTCTTTGACGAGAGCTTGTTGTAAAATAAACATTAAGATGTTATGCTCCACACAGCAGCTGCGTTCCTGTATTCAGGCTTATTCAGTGCGAGCTGCCTGACTCATTGGCTTAACATCGCACTGATGTTTGACTCAGTTACGCATCATCAGTCATCAGTTATTTTGCTTGTGCTCATAGAAACAGAACACGTTGTTTTCTTATCTTTTACTCATTGCAGTAAGCAGCCCACTCCTCGAAGTTTGTTCCTTAATTTATATTTATATATACACGGAAAGAAGGAAGATTTTGAAGGAATTTGGCCTGTCAGATCCTCCCTGATACGTTCTGTGGCTGAAAATGAGTTCAAGAAGAAAAATAAAGCACACCTGTGGTCTTCTGTTTTACTTGTAACTTGTGATTAAACCAAAAATCATGATTACAGTAGTGAAAAGTTATCACTACCAAGCCTAAAAAGTGAAATCCTGGCAAATAGTCCAAAAAATCTATTCACACAAAAGCTGTCGCACAAAGGCAAGAAAGATTCAGTTCTTTTTTTGTCAGTACAGTAACACAAGCTCTCTGTTTTGTACATTTTACTGTACAGAGTGAAAGGTGATACAGGTCCAGGTGCTCTGTAATATGAGACCACCAATAACAGATTGAGCTTTTCTCCATTTTTCATTCTGCCATCCAATCTGTCCAACTTTAAATCTTTGTGTTTTTCTTTATCTCCATCATCTCCATTTTCTATCCTTTATTCCTCCATCCACCATTCCTCCACACTGTTTCTCCATCTGCCTCAGGTGTGGAGTCCCTACCTGCAGCCCGACAGTCTCGGTGACCTGGAGGGCCGTGTTGAGGACAAGTCCCGCAGCCTCTACACCCACGAGGAGTACATCAGCCTGGTGCTCAACAGCGGCAGCGGCTTGTCCCACGACTACGTCAGCCAGTCCATCCAGGAGGATCCGCGCATGATGGCTTTCTTCGACTCTTTGGTGCGTCGAGAGATCGAGGGATGGAGCTCTGACTCCGAAAGCGACCTGAACGAGGAGGCCATCATGCAGCTCCACGCCCGAGGACGCCGCACCACACGGGCTACACCGACGGTTCCCACCGCCGTCTCGGCTGCTGGTCACCACAGTGACTCCGACAACTCGTCCTCCTCCTCTCTGGCCGGACCCGATGCCTCAGGAGGGGAAGAGCAAGCCGGAGCGGAGGTGGAGGAGCGGCCGAGGAGACGAAGCAGGCATCAGCGGCATCAGTCTGGCTTCCTTGTGAACGAAGACTCAGACTCCAGTGAGTTTTGGCTCGACCCCATGCCCCGGCCTCGCTCCCCGAGCCCCAGGGACAACTCCACGCTGTCCAGCCCCACCTCCTCTCCTTCACTTCCCGCGGGAGCCTCCAGCTCCTCCACATCCACTTCCAGCTCCAGCAGTGATGACGAGGAGCGGCGTAGTGCAATGAGGCGGCGCAACGTCATGAGGCGACGGCGCATGCATGTAGTCTCCAGAGCAGGGGATCGACCCGAGTCTGTACAGGCTCTGTTTTCAGCCATCGACTCCTGCAGTTACCCATCGATATCGATCGATGACCTGTCTTCCTCCTCCTCAGGTGAGGAGCAAAACTCTCTCCAAATCAAGCCCCACACTGGCAGCGCCAGAGACGAGGAAAAATGTCTGAGCCCTTCAGACTTTGTGTGTCTGAGCCCAGTAATGTCCCCCGAGAGCCAGGAGAATGAGGAAGGGAGTGACAGGACTGAGCTGGAAAGATATCCAGCTGCCTCTCCGCGGTCACTGGTTGGACACAGGACTGGAGAAAGTGCTGCCACAGCTCCGGCTTTAGACAGCTCTGATAGCGAAGAGGCTTGTAGCAGCTCAGGGGCTTTGGACAGTTTCTCTCAGAGCCAGCGCAGCCCCAGCGTGAACGGGCAGCACCGGACTGTGACCCCATACGTGAGCGAGAACCTCCTTGTCTCCTCAGAATCAGAGGAAGAGACTGGCGTCACACCTGAAGACACAAGGCCACAGAGAGAAAAAGGCCTGGCACAGAGCGCTCTGAAACGGACTCACGTGGGATCAGAGGAGGGCGAGTTGGGCTCCTCGCCCTCGGAAAAGAAGTTAAAAACATAATGAATCTCTTTCTCATCCTGGAAAGAAATCCTTTGTTAACAGACTCAGTTTAGGAAGTGGGTTTTCTATGGGTTTTTACAACTCAGCTTTTTCATTTTGCGTCTTGTAGTCATGCGACACACACGAACTCACGCTGATTAAGAGCAGAAGACGTTAAGGAACTAAAAAAAAGAAAGTGTGGTTAATTTGTGTTTCCGAAAAAAAGGAATGGGACCGTGTCATCATTCTTTAGGTCAAACCGCAGATGACATTAAAAGATGGAAAATATAAAGCATAAACTAAATATTGTTGATAACAATGGTATTTTAAGTGAAACGCCTTTATTTTCATGCGGCATCAGTGTTTCTCTCCCATGCTCTGGTTGTTGCAGAAAGCTCCACCCAGGATTTGGAGTTCCTCCAACCACAACAAAAAAAAAAGGTCTTATGGAGGA
>JAPZEA010000007.1:8432132-8443060 GCA_029783685.1 Heniochus monoceros
ATTATTATAGACTTAGCTACAGGGTATAAAGCAGTAAAAAATTTGCTTAGCCAGCTACTTTAACATGTTAATAATAATGATAAGCTAAATAATTCTATATAATAAGATGATATGTTTATGTATGTATATATATGTATATATATATATGTGTGTGTGTGTGTGTGTGTGTGTAATTAAGTGTTTGTATTTAATTAAATCCATATTTCTGTTTTTTATTAAAATATCCCACCAAAAAATCTAAATCTGGCTGATATCTGATCCCAAAACAGTTTGAAAAGGATTTCAGCAAAATTACGTGAACTAGAAACCTTTGGGTTTGTCCCTCGCTGAGTTTGAGGTCCTGGTGACCAGCAGAGGAAATTACATGGCGATCTCTCAGCGTCACAGACGTTTTTGTGGTTGTAGACTTGTGTTGCGTGGGGTGTGTGTGTGTGAATGTGCATGTGTAAGATGGCATGTTGGATCCCAGCGAGCGCTCGGGGAGCCGCGGACGTGGGTTTTAAGAGCCTCGACTCTGCCAAGCTGTTTGTTTGTGGGTCTCAAGGCTTTTGTGGTTGTCATAGCAACCGGCCAGTGTTAGGTGCTCTGCGGCATTTTCACTCTTTGTTAAATGAACTGGGCTGAGGAAAGAGCTACTACCACTGACTTCACATCGTAACGCACACACACACACATGAATATGCATCAGGGCTGCTTTGGGCCACAAGAGAGTAAATATCAGTGGACTGGTCACAATGGCTGCTATTCTTTGTCAATCTGGACTTTTTGGCCGGCTCGCTGCTCCATCAGCACGCGCTCGGACTGTGGAGAGTGTGTGCATGCATGTGTGCAAGTACACATGTTTAAAGTGTATTTGCTTGCATCCGCAGTGTGTATCTGCATCCATTTGTGCACATGCTGTCTGCCGTGTGTCTGTGTTAGCATATTTTTTTGTACTTGTGTTCACGCTCTGGGGTGCATTTGCTTGCACGCACACGCCCTCGTGCACACGAGTGTGCTGAAACAGCAGCCAAGGCGATAGATAAGTGTAATGGGATGACTGTGTTGAGTCAGCAGTTTGCAGAAACAGCCTGTTTGAGTGCCTGGCTGGACGGATGCTGCACCTGTGAGACTGTCGCACTCCATCATGGCTGCAGGCTGGAGGAAGGAACACTTCCTCTTCTCTGGTGGCCAGGAGAGAGGCTGCTGTGGGACACTGTGTGTGTGTGTGTGTGTGTGTGTGTGTGTGTGTGGTCTGAACTGAGATTAGGTCAACAAACAATGCAAGACCAAAGACAGAAAAGCAATGTTAACAGCTTCATCAATCCACCCGTCTTATTGCTGCATCATTATTGTGAATCAAATGGAAATTCTACATCTTTTGTGTATAAGTTTATGCACTTTTAATTCTAAATCAGTGCAACATATTTGATATGTTTGGAAACTTTGAAATCTTGACTAGTGTTCGAAATAAAGTTCTGTGGGTTTGAAAAATCCATGAGATTGTAAATCACAGAGTGATACTTTGCACGGGTTGAAATAATGAAATGAAGCATCTTGCGACACAGTATAGAGGATAAAACCATGAACATCACCTGTGAATAGGACTGAGTGTCAAACCTCAATAGTTTTTAAGCACCAAACAACATCTGTCCATAGCATAGACTTTGAAAAGTTGACATAGAACGTAGAGCTGAAATGATAAGTCAATAATCAATGAATCATTTTCAAACCTTTTACTTTTTCATCCTCCTCCTCATCTTTTTTTTTTGTATTTTATATCTCAACAAACTGAATTGTAAAAAGGTTAAAAACACGGTTAAACTAAACTATCAAAAAAGGAATTGTTTTGACATCAGTACCAAAACCAAAAGTATCATATCGGCACCGATGTCTAAAAATTTCATTCAGCCTGTCTTGGAAAGAATAAAAGATTTTCACACTTAGTCATCCAAATTTATGGTGAAAACTGGATAAAAAGATGTAAAAAATGAGAGCAAAAGAAAGCGAGCGAGTCGTCCAGCTGTGCTTTTCTTGAAGGGAAAATGAGGGAAGCCAGAGAGCCACAGTGCTGGAATTATAGTGGCAAGTGTCAACGCACCTACCTCCACCAGCTGCAGTGAGACAGTCAGAGTGGTCCACTCGGTCCATCTCGCCCTCCTCTGCACACATACACACACACACACACACACACACACACACCACATCTGTCTGGCAGCCTCAGCTGAACCTCGTCGTCTTCTTCTGGCGCCAGAGACGTGTGTTTTTTGTGTGCGTGTGTGGGTAGTCAGGCTGTATCCTCCAGTGGGCTTTTAGAGGAAGGAGACAGGGAGGGATGAATGATGACCTTTGACCCTTTCAGCGCTCTCCCCTTGTTAGTTGGCAGGTCCCCAGACTTCTGTCCTTCCTCTGGTGGAGAGGGAGCATCTTCTGGGCTGAAACTGAGAGAGAGGCAGATATTTCCCCTTCATCCCTGCAGCATGTCGAGCAGCAGAAAAGGTCTTATAGTTCTGTCCATGACTCACTCTGTGCAGGATGGATGGAGCAGTGGCGCTTATTATGCAGCGGTGTCATGCTGTTCGTGCTCGAGGTGTAAATATCTACATGTTGGGGCACCTCTGTGGATTTCTGCATTCAAGCCTCCTAAAATGCCAGTGAAATAAATATCCTGGTTTATTTCAGCTGGGTGTTACTTTTGTAGCTTTGGCCATCCTTTCCATCGGTTCTGATGATAATGAAGCACAACAAATATGTGTGATAGAACGATCAGACAGGTTGTTAACAGGACAGCTTCAGACAGACTTTTTAGAGACGCTATGTAAAACAAAATAGGCCTTTAACAATGAAGGCCCACATGAAGATTTTTCACAGAGTTGATTTCTTCATTGTAGTCACTCCTCAATCCTACTTCTGTTCACTGTGAGCCACCGTAGGTGAATTGTAGGAGCCTCTTTGCAGTGTTTTCTTGCAGCAGTTTATGGTCAAAAACTAAAGAGTGCACAGGCTGAAATGGCAGAAAAGATCAGTTTTTGAGCTCTGTTGTTGTAGTGTTGTATATTGTGATTTAATTCACTCGAATTCTCCATGAGGAAATAGCACAACAAAATGAATTTGCTTCCTCACATACAGTCATACAGTATGTGCTGGAAACATGGTGATGTAGTGACTGCTCTATGTCGCTAACAGACAATAAGTTAATACAGGTTTTGTATAAAATCGGCATTGTTGAGACATTTTGCAATAAACTTCATGCATCACAAAAACTGAGCTCTGTGCTGAGCTAAGCATGGATTTTCTTTGCCTTCATGAGCATATCCACTCATTTCTCCAGCTTCATTGAAAATAATTGATTTTGGTTGGAAAATTTGCGATTGTGCGTCGTGTCATTATACAAATAGAGTGCTTATTAGCCAAGAAAAAGTGCATGGTGGGTTATGTCAGAGTTCAATAACACTCTTGAAAAAATCTGATCATGCTGGGAAAAAAACTGCCTCCGAAGTGATTTTTTTCTCCCCCAGTCTTCATCTCTCTCTGTCTCTCTCTCTGTCTGAGTCTCTGGACATATGCAGCAGTTGTTCTGCTGTCTACCATCACTTGTCTCAGACTTTGCGTCATGTCTTTGCTCTCTTGCCTCCCACTCAACTGCTGCGCTGGAATTTGTGTTTTGAGTCTGTGTGTTTGCCAGATGCACAGAGCCACAGCACAGCGGTGTGCAGAGCATCCAGACAGCAGCTTGGCCCTGCATCCTGCACGCTGTGCCTCCGAACTGAAGGCAGCAGCAACCCCAATCCTCCGCTCTTCATCCTGCCCGACTTTCATTGTCAATTCTTCTTCACCTCTGAGTTCTATTTTTTTGGATGACAGTTCGTTTTTATTTTAGGATGTAACCAATACCTGATATGTATATCAACTGACAGCGCTGTCAAAAATAATTCAGACGTGAGCTTTTCAAGTATTTTTCAAGCTTGTTTGGAAGTTTTTGTTATTCTCTGTCCTGTTTCTGGCTCAGTCGAGCTGCAGTAGGTGTTGGAATTACTTTTTTTTGCTTGTTTTTATTTTCAGATGAATTTAAGATTTACGTACTGTCCTGGCAGTGCTGACAAACTCCAGATTGTTGCTGGAATACAAATGTGTCGCATATTCATGACGTGCAGCTTGGACTGGAAACAGAAGCTATGCTTTGTTATGAAGCTTGATTAGAAAACATCATATTCTTAAGCACCAAAAGTTGTTTGATTTCACAAAAAGTGATTTGGTCTCCAGAGATCGACACCATACTGCAACAGGCTGTTTAGGGCTTATTCACGCAACAGTATTCATATGATACGATCATAGGAGTAAACAAACTTGATTCTGACTGTGAATTAGAGAACAGTTTGTTTGAGTGACAGAATTTTATCACATCAAACAGTGATGCTGTGAAAAGTACGTTTTATGCCATATCGCACTAAAGTACAGTAAAGTACTGTAATGTGTAAAAATAGTACACATTACAGTATTAATATTGTAATATTACAAGGTATTCTTGCAATAACAATGAGAATATTGTGTTACGTAGTGCTTCTGCTCCTCTTGTCTGAAGGTAAACATCATCACGATGCTTTAACACTTCGGAAATTGATCCTTCTTTGGATCCAACTCAGAAACTATGACTTCACCTTCAGTGTGTGTTTCTGTAGCCATCATATAAATATATCAAGCTACATTACAGTCACCATTATAATATGATATAATATAATTTTTCGTCACATCAGAATTTATACCAGTATTATCATGAACAACATGATATGTGTCCTGGCTACTTGCAGGGCTTGCTTGTGAACTGCTGTACCAGGCGAGCTTACTGCTAACATGCTGGCTAGTCGGCAACGTGCTAGCGCTAGTCAGTCATTCCTCAGATCTTTCTGCTTTCTGTGTATTGTGTAGTTTATTTCTCGCTGGCATTTTGTTCTCAGGATTGTACGTTAATTCCATAAAGAGTTATTCAGAAGGGGAAAAGCTTTCAGAGCCAGTGAGCTAGCCAAACAGTTTTTTAGCGAGCTAGCTAGCAAGCTAGTTTGCTCGCTGTTTGCTAATGCGATGATTTAGTTCACATAGTTTATTGAAGAGAGGTGTTTGCACTGTGTCTGTCTGTCTTATGACTGTCTAAAGGCACCTTCTTGTGAAATTTATATTCCAGCAAATGGAGGTTAAATAAAATCTGATGTTTCAGCAGAGCTAATAAGAGCTAATAAGATATGATAGCATCCTCCATTTTTGCCTCTACATTCCCTTAAAGGTCAGGACTGTAACGTAGACTTCCTGTTGGTCACAGTGGAAATTTGTCTGGTCGCAATGATTGTATTGAATTTAGTTTTAACCAAAAGAAGTTCTCCATAATACTTAACATTTAAAACAGGACATGAGTAGAATGCAGCAATCCAAATCTGCAGAACAGTCTGGAAAGTCTGAGCAGCAGAAACAAATGAGAGAAGTTCTTCCCTTCCTTATCATTTAGCGTTGATACACCCTTGAGCAAGGCATGCCTCCTGCCCAGCTCTCCCTCCCACACAGCTGCCCCTCCTGGATGCCATTTCAAGTCGGAACACGCTCTCCGTGAACTCGTCTGGTGAAACACCGTTCCCTAATGCATCACACATCAGGAAGTCATCTGGGAGTCTGAGAGGGAGGAAGGTGCTGTGGCTGTTAGCAGCTCTGTTTTCCTGGCACACAAAACTCTTTCCACCAGCAGTTTCTGGCCCCCAAGAGCCTCGGCGAGACAAAGGCAGCAGAGATAGTCTTAACAAGAGAGAAACAACACTCTTACCTCCCTGGGATTCACAGAGGCCCATTTCCCCCAACTCATCCAGACTTTTATTCTCATTACGGCTCGAGCTGTGGGTGGCATTGCGGTTTTTACGTTGTGGATTTGATTGTAAAGAGAAATGTTTTTTTCCCCCCTTCAACCTTCTCTCGGTGCTTTCCTCCTGCTTTGTCGAAGATTCTGGAGGAGACGCTGGAAAGATATTATTTCTAGAAGTTTTTCTTGCAATTTATCTGCCTGTTTCTGAGGTTTCATCGGGACATGAGAGGCCCTCTGGTACCCTGGGCTGGAGACTCAGGCTTAAGAAACTGGCCGCTGTGTTGAAAACCGCCTTCCTGTGTCAGACGCTCTGCCAGCAATGTCTGCCTTTCCTCTCTCCCTTCCACTCGTCCGCCTGCCTGTGTGTTCGGATATGGCAGCGGCTCGCACCCATGAGCTGGCTTGTTTCAGTAAAAGGATTGTACTAATATGGAACTGGCAGAGAAGCAGGAAATATTTTCCTAACTGAGGTTGATTAATGGAGTGGGAGGGAGGGGATGGGGGAGGAGGGGGGAGGCCTGGAGCTGAGTGAGAGGTGGGGAGAGGAACAGGAGCGAGGAGAGGGAAAAACTATATGTGACGGCTACCAGCAGAAGGAGGTAGAGAAAGGTAAAGCTCGTCTGAATTGTCAGAGATGGTTTATGTAATAAGGTCGTGCGTTATGTTAAAATTTTCCACCGTCAGCTCAACAACTGGCGACTGCTGATATATTGGTGCAGGTGTGTGTGCGGTGTCCCTCCTGTAGTGTCAGCTGGGAGTGAGTTCGCTATGATTATTTATTACAGTAATAAATAAACAAAATAAACGTATAAAATGTCAAGAAAGGAAATATACCCGTTTTCTTTATGAAACAGCAAAATACAGCCTTCTGAATTCAAGTTTCTCTCTTTCACCGAACTAACTTAATTTCCTCGTTAACTTGTCGTAAAACACACTTCATTCAAGCTTGACAGAAACAAAATAAATCTCACCAAAACCGACTTGGTTAGTCTTTCCATTGTTCCAACAACCACTGGCTCCGGTTTGGTGGGAATAAACCCTTCATTCACCGAGTCGGATGTGATAATATTCTGGCTCTGGACGCTGTTTTTCCGCGCTGCCTCTCTGACTGAATGAGACTGACACTGAGCAGCAGCTCTCACTCGTTCTTTGGAAGCAGAAAATTAAATTAGCAGAATAAAATGTCAAAAACTGTCCAAAGTCAAAGTTCACTTTCTAGCTTTGTCTGGAGTTTCCAGCCATGTCATCGCTCGCATGTCAAGATTCAAGCGACAGGAGTGAATTATGGTACCAAGGCAAACAAAAAATTTTAAATATATAATACAATATAAGATGAAAAATCAAAAATATAGAGTTTATGAAAGATGTCGCTGACATATAAGCTGAGTCGCTGTTTTATTATCCATAGCACTAGTACTTCTGTACATTTTGCCTCATAAATTAAGTTTTGAAAATCAGATTTGACACTGAAAATAGTAGTTTCAACTCGAGGCCAGCTTATTAGCTTTCAGCCAGTCTTTCAACCATGTGACACTGTCTTAATAGGTATTCATCATGGAAGCTCAAGTACAAGCTGTTATGCTTCACTTTAAGCCAATCAGGACAATAGATGAAGTCCTAACAGCAGAGCTTTCATGTTTTATCTTCTTAGGCATATGATGCTGTCTTGGCCAGGGCTCCCTTGAAAATGAGATTTTATGATCTCAGCAGAACTTACCTGGTTCAATAAAGGTTTAAAAATAATGTTAACAATCCATCTCCATTACAACTGAGCAAAATGCTGATGAAGATTGTGTATGTATCTCTGGAAAAAGCTAGAAAGATGACCTCGAGTTGGGATTGTTCAACACTATCAACACCTCTGAATATCAGTAATAAACATGTTATGTCTCGTTGGTTTAATCCATTCAAAAAAATGAAGTATGAAATTATTATTATTATTTTATATTAGGGGGGCTTTGTGCCAAATTACACGGTAAGACAACTGGCATATTTAGGGTACAAACATGAGAGTAGTATCAATCTTCTCATCTAGCTTATCAAATTTTCTGCTTTTCAGTGTTTTATATTGCTGTAAATTAAATATCTCTGGTTTTCGACTTGTGGTCAAACAAAACAATCAATTTGAAGACGTCACCATGGGAATGGAAGATTGCAATGGTCATTTTTCATTTTTCTAAACTAAATGATTCATGTGTTTATATAAATGCAGTTAAACACACCAGTGAACTCTTACTCTCATGTATAGGCAGTCTGAGCGGAGTATCAGGGTTAACTGGCCTCAGGTAGTTTGCTTGCTGAGCGTTGCTTTCAGTGGTTGCCATGGGAAAAATGTTGCTGTAATGACGCTGACTGGCAGCTTTCCCTGAAACTGATGCGGAGCAGATTCCTCCTGCTCTCGACCCCCGTTGTTTTCGCAGCCCGCCTCAGTTCTGGGAGGCTGAGACGAGAGAGAGGAGGGGGCCCTCAAAATTTACGACCCTCCGGTTCCTTCCCGCAGACGCAGCCGGCCGTGCTTTCACTTTGCTCCGTTTACACATGTCGTACTGAAGCTGAAACAGACTGTGTTTAAGCTGCGGTAATGAGAGTGATTTTCACTGGCACGTCGTGGATGAGCAGGAATTGGTCTCCGTGACTCTGGAGCGGAAGACATGTTAACAGCTTACAGAGATTCACAGCACATACTGTACTGACACAAATTGTACAAGGACGACATTATCACACAGAGAGTGCACAGGGATCATATGACGCACTCCATACACAGTGAAGTACTGTATGCATCCCTCTGCTTTTATTGAACAAACACCCTGTAAGCTGTAGGTAAACGTGGGTATTCTCCATGCAGCACAGCTACAGATGGCCTCCTTTATTTTATAGGTAATCCACATCAGCATTTTGTGGCAGCCCCACACATTCAGAGCTGTCACTTACGAGACCTGACATTTCACAGCCACTGGTCAACAATCGTACAGACAGAAATCTAATGCAAAAGAGGCAGAGAGACTGATTTCTCCACTGACAGCAGCCTCAGTAAACCACAGAGCAGCGCAGCTTCGAGACAACTGGAAAAACTCTCACTTGTGCTCTTACTAAGGATGTCCTGATCAAGTGATTTTGGCACAGACCCTGATCCTTTAATGTGGGGTATTTCCAAAACCAATCCTGATCCGATACTTGCTGAGATGTTGCTTAAATATGTATATGACACATTGAAATGACAGCTAGCTGTAGCCAATTTAATGTGACAGGGCAGGGATTGGCTCGGAACATCTCCAGGTCTTACTGTTGATTTTAACCCCAGTCCTCAGATTTGGAACTTGTCAGAAGTCATTTTTGGAAGTTGAGGAAATCCTAAAATATGCAGAAGTAGATAAGTTTGGCTGGACAAAAGTAGATTTATATTTGATAATAAGGTAACAGCTTGAATACAATGATCATCACTGTTGATCAGTGCACATATTCCATCTGATAATACTGTAAGTGTATCCGAGGATGAAGCTCCGCCAGTGGTACTCATTCAGAACATGTCTGTTCTCGGCTATAAATACTTGGGCCCTCCACATAGGAAAAACCCAACGCCTCCGGTTATATTGGAGTGATGGCAACCGATGAAAACGCAACTCTCAGGGGGCATTTTTCTCTGGTAGCTCCTTCTGTAGTCCAACACAACAGCTAATAATGTCATGCTGAGTTTTTGATAAGCAGACTAAAGTCATAAGGAAATTAATAGCCCAATGGTGCTGTCACTGTCTATTCCAATCCACTCGGTAGCTACAGCTCTGCTACCTAATGCAGGTAATTGGTTGTTCACTTAGCTTTGCTACGAGTCTGGCACGGCTCACATACAGTTCTAGAAGACCACTGTTGAGTCTGATGGCTGAAATTACAAATGTTGTTGGCAGATTTTTTTCAGCTATAGCTAGCTTGCTAATTAAGCTAGCTTTATTGTGGTTTTACTGTAGCCTCTGGTTCCCTTTTTAATGTTTCCACAGGACTTGTTTTTAAAGAACCCTCTAAAAAAGTCTTACATTTGGACTTGATGGTTACGTACATGATAATATGCTAACAGACAGAAGCTAAAGCTACATGTCCTTGGCAAAAAGTCATCCTCAATGTCAATGATCCATGTAGAAATATTAAAAACAAAACAAAACAGTACTATAAGTAATATGGCCATGATAATGAAACTATTAGACTATAATTTTGTTCTGACACCCTGTTTGGCTGCTTCAGTGGATGCACCTGTTTTTTTTTTGTATGTTCAGATGAAGACTATCCAAAGTGTTTGGCAAATGTAGCTATCTCACGAGTACATCATTTAGAGATTTTGTGAGATTAGACTTTCCTTTTAATGCCCTATCTGACTGTCATGCTCATGCAGTAATCTGCCACTGTGACTGGTGGACCGGTGACTCAGTGTCGTGCCCTGCCAAGAGCCCCAGAACACCTGAAGGGCCTGGGAGTGTTGACCATAACACAGCCTGCTGGTCATGTGACAGTGCAGGTGGCTGCCAGCCTGAGCGGTGTGCTTCTGCCAAACTCCACAGTGACCCAGAGAGTTAGAGTAGCTGCAGGAGGGCCGGCTAATTCTTGTCAGGAGGAGGCCTGTCACCCAGCCCAGAGCAGCTGAACTTACCCTCCTTCCAGCACATTTAACAAGCTAACATTCCTTCTGTGAACTTTTAGTCGTTTTCACAACTGTGCTCTTTGTGCTGTGGAAGCCAATATAATTTCACTACTACAAGAAGAACACATCAAGAGCCTTCTTATTTATTCCTCAAAATAGCGCAATGTTATCAAACCAAAATTTGACCCTGATAGAATCCATACAAAGCAAATATTTTGTTTTGCTTTCTTTTCTTTTATTGTTGTTGTTAATTTCCATTTTATCCACCTTAAAGCATGTTGATATGTAAATGTAAATTCGATAGACTGGCAGCGCTGTTTCTCTTACTGCATTTGAACATTGTCCACTTCAGAGCAGGTTAAAAATCTTTGAAAATGAAATGTCAAACAGCTTCTCCATTTTCATTTTAATATGGTCATCGAACACCCATATGAATATGTTAACATGAAAATGCAATTTTGACCAAAATAACACACACAT
>JAPZEA010000007.1:8740812-8751032 GCA_029783685.1 Heniochus monoceros
CCTGGAACCAAGGTGGAGAACGTTTCTGACGGAAACATGGTGTCGCTTGCAGATACAAGGAGAGAAATGCCCTGAAGCTGACATGGTTTATGGCTGTCAGACCTTTAGCTCAGAGAAAGTAAGCAGTCTCACTCTGCCACTATTTCCCAATACCAGAAACATCACGTTGGATTAGGCAGACTGGGCTAGAATGGCATATTGCTACAGTTTGTAGGCCTCTACTGAATAATTTGAAGCTTCAAAGCTTCTTTCATTTTGTTTGATTATTTTGTTTGATTATTATTTTGTTGGGAGGTTTATTTTTTTTATTTTTTTTTTTAAGGGTGATCAAGCTTGGAAAAAGAAATTGGCATTCAGTACACAGATATTCCATCAGTTAGTCCATCAGTTAGTCCATTTTAGTTCAGTTAACCAGGTTGAGCAACGTCTTCAGCTGCGACCAAGTGTTTGAACAGCTTCCCCCTTTTAGGTGAGGAATTGTACTATAATGTGTCACGTAGTTTTCTTTTTGTTAAAACAGATTTTATGAAATTGGTCCAAGTCAAGGTATCAGTATTGGTAATGGTATCGAAAATGTTTGATTTTACGATACCCAGCCCTAAATACATATTGACCTAACTGTACATGCCTCATACACTCAAAGGCCCTGCTTTTTGCTTGCTTTCTGCTTTACGGCCTCTCTACTTTAGTATTTTTGGCACATAGCATGAACAGTGTCGCAACAGCATCCAGGGAAGAGCGGGCTGCAGGGGTACAATTTAGCGTAACAATAGAGTAGATGCTGTATAAATTATATCTCTCCATCAAACATACACACAGACCAGCTCTCTGGAGCCAGAAAGCCTTATTAGTGAGTCTAATTGAGCTCTTTGCTGCCTAACTCTGTACCCCCCAACCCTCAGAGGGCCCTCCAAGAGCCCACTTGTCCTTCAGTGAGATGACACAGGATGAAGTCACTCCATTTGCCTTGGCACCAGCGTCTTTGTTTGAGGCACTGCGGTGATGTGCCAAGGGCTATGTTCTCACAGCGCAGCGTTCTGCCCAGTCCTCTATGAGAGGGACATGGCCATAAAAACTTAAGTGTCCTCTGTGTAGCACAACAAATTGCAGTGCAGGACAGAGCATGCCAAACTCAAGCGGGGCAGGAAACACTGTTTTTTTCGGTCATCCACAGGGGACATTGCACAATTCAACTATATTGCTATTTTCCCAGCTAACATCTTAACAGAATAGGGTTCGACTGGCAACTGATGGCTGCACTTGAAGTGACAAAATCTTCCAGTGTTTGATTGGTGCTGGTGGTGTTTGTAGGGTTGAAGAGCTTTTCAGTGCTCTGCAGTTGTGTTTTGAGATGCATGTGCACATCAAATATTTGCAGTATTGAATGCATTTAACTGCTGGAGTGATGAATTTGAGGAATGGATCCAACTTGGTCTCCCAGCAAATAAACAGTACTGATCTGATGAGTGCTCACTTTTTGCACACACATTTTATGGGCTTTGTTATTTATCTTCACATTCTTGCTTTTTTCTATGATATTTTTCAGATGTATTCAGGCCCTCTTAAGAACTAGTATCTTGAGCCATCATTCTGCGTAGAACCACTTGAGACAAATTGCTGCTCACACCTGCCATCAGAATGTGGTTTGATGACCACTTGTGGCAGGACTTTGCTTCCTTGCTCATCTGTTATTTTACCTGTGGGCAAGTGACCGCTGCGAAACAAAAATACAGATTTGCTCCTGCCCACTCAGCTAGTCAGTAAGCTTTCAAACCAGCTGTGTTTTGGAAGATTTTCCTGCTACATGCACATTACAAAGTTGACTAGGCTGTGTTACAATATAATCTGGGGTACCTTCACTCTATATATGCAGCCATATGGATCTCACCTCTGAATGTGGCTTGACAATTGGATCCTAATGCGTCCTCCAGGTGGTCTGGGTTTGTTTACATCTGTGTTTAGAGATCGGGATTGGATCATCCTGGATGCGTATTATTGCCAAATGTGAACAGGGCTCCACTTGCAGCAGGCGTTTTCCCACCTTTTCCATGTTATAATTTTACTGGGTTCTCTTTCTGAACCATATCATCGTGATCTCATTTTTAGGAGCTCTTGTCTTTGGCAAAGAGGAAGAGGGTTGACTCAGGTGAGCAAGACGAACCGGTCAGCAAACCCGCAGCTTCTACAGACTCCGAGACATCTGATAGTGATGATGAGGTATGACAGTCTTAGTTTTTGCTTTCAAAGACTTCGCTTTTCAGTTTGGGACATAATCAAATATTGAAAATACACTTTTAACATGTCACAGTTCTTATGTAGTTATCAAGCACTTTGAAGTTTACCAGAAATACATTCTCACCAAAAGAATAGACCACTATTCTTTGTCAGTTAGTGCTGGTTCATAACCAAACATTAATTTTTCACTCTTTTTGTCTAGTGGACTGTGGGTGGCACCAAAGGCAAAAAGAAGGTTAAGCAAGGGAAAGGGTCTGACAAGAAGAACGCTACAAAGAAGAAGGTTAATAAAGCAACGGCGTCTGGCAGCTCAGATGGAGACAGTTCAGCAGAGAGCTCTGCGCCAGAGGAGGGTATGTCTTCAGTGTTTGTGGGGGAAACCTGCTCACAGGCTTACTTAATTATTTCTGTGTGTAATCATTTTGTTTCAGAGAAACAACAATCGTTTCAGTAACCAGGTACGATAAAAGCCGATATTGTTGTGGTGGCAGCTGTGCAGATGTCGGCTAACTGCTCGGTTTCACGCATCAAAAACTGACACACATGTCCTCAGGTTAATGACATTTTGCATTAGCACAAGTGCAAAACACACACTGGCGGAACATATTCTGAAGCGTGGATTACTCATATTACCACGGTGCCGTGTCCACAGGTATTTCAGGTGGCTGAGATTAGGTGACTCACTCCCTCATCCTCTTTATGCCAACTGGCACGCAGTGTAATATCTAAGCTGTTGTTTCTGATACGTTGTTCTGCTATACACTGGGTTGATATGGTAATGGAAAACCTGGCAAAATCTCCTGGAAAAGTTCTGGAAATTTGGTCAAAATCCAGTACAAGTATTCAAGATGATTAAGACGTGCTTGGTAAACAAAATAACAACGTAAACAAACTGAAATATAAGTAGCTCTGAAACATAGAAAAAAAAAACTTGAGGGAAATATTTAAATCACCTTCATTTTGTACTTCATATTGGTGCCTTATCATATTAGTCATGTTTTTCGCCACTACATGAAACTTGGTCGTTACCATAGCAAGTAGCTGTTACACTGCCTTCACTTTTGAGTTTAAAAGCAGTTTGACATCAGGACCATTTCAGCCACTTGTTAACTTTTTAAAATTCATGTCTCACTGCCAAAAGTAGTGCATAAAATCTTGAAGGAGATGTCAAAAAGTAATGCAGACAGAGCACAATGGGGTAAAATAAAGGATTACAGTTTGTTTGGGCTTAATGGAGCTAATACTGATCAGGAAAAAGTCAGCTGAACGGTTGCCATTTGTGTCAATCTTTAGGTGAGGTGTCTGATTCAGAGAGCAACAGTTCGTCTTCCAGCTCCGACTCAGACTCCTCTGAGGACGAGGTGTTCAGGGACGGTTATGATGACGACTTGATGTGAGACGCGGAGGACAGAGCTCGGCTGTAGCAGATGACGGAGAAGGAGAGAGAGCAAGAGCTGTTCAACAGAATTGAGAAACGAGAGGTGCTAAAGAGACGGTGAGTGGTGATGATGTGAGTGAGGAGCAGCTGTAGAACATGTGAAGAGATGTGGACACAGAACTAGAACAAATGATTACAATGAAAACAATCAGAAAGAGATATTTTGAAAAACATTTATTTGCAAGGAGCACCAGTGGGGTTTTTTTCTCATTCCTCAACAAAATACTTGCCATAAAAACCAGAAACATTCACGTATAAGGCAGAGTGTGGCTATTTATTCAAGACTATGTTCGTTTGCTTTGACAGTTTTGAAATTAAGAAGAAACTGAAGACGGCAAAGAAGAAGGAGAAAGAGGAGAAGAAAAAGAAGCAGGAGGAAGAGCAAGAGAAAAGGAAGCTATCTCAGGTTCAAGACACACAAGTGGTGAGACATTTTAGGGACATTTTAAGCAATATTAGACAGATATCGCACAACATCAACATTGCCACAACATTAAGGTCACGTTAATGTTGTGGCAGTATTACACCTTTTCTTTATCCTGTGTGTGACTGTAATATCTCCCCTCTCTCCAGGTCATGTCACACAACAAGGAGCGACGATCCAAACGTGACGAAAAACTTGACAAAAAGTCCCAGGCCATGGAAGAACTCAAAGCTGAACGAGAGAAGAAGAAAAACAAAACAGGTTGGTATGATTTTACGTCTTTCGTGACACGATTGTTGTGACATGTCAGTCAGGTCTGACGTTTCATCTCTTTGGCGAGCAGCGGAACTGCTGGCCAAACGACAGCCCCTGAAGACGAGCGAGGTTTACTCTGACGATGAAGAGGAAGAGGAGGAAGACGATGACAAGTCATCAGTCAAAAGTGACCGGAGTTCGCGTTCATCGTCTTATGATGATGACGAGTAAGTTTGATTGTGCTTCTTGTGTTTTAAGCAGTAAATTCATCACAAGACCCTCTTTTTCTCTTGATATAGACTAATGTCTTGGCTGTGTTCCGCTAACAGAAAAGAAGAAACTCCACCAAAGTCGCAGCCTGTTTCTCTACCAGATGAGCTCAACCGGGTCCGTCTTTCCAGACACAAGCTGGAGCGCTGGTGCCACATGCCTTTCTTTGCTAAGACTGTGACTGGCTGCTTTGTGAGGATAGGGATTGGGAACAGCAGCAGTAAACCAGTTTATAGGGTAAGCTTGGCTTCTGGGTAACATTTCTTGCACAGCGGTCAGTATTGGACAGCAGTGTGCTTTTGTGCAATGGCGATGGTGAAAATCTGGGACTCTTTAGAAACTGTTTTAGTTAAATAATGACTGATTAGTGAAGTCTGATTTAATTTTGTCTGCTTTTGTTGTTGAAAGGTTGCTGAAATTGTGGATGTGGTAGAGACGGCGAAGGTTTACCAACTGGGATCAACGCGAACAAACAAGGGATTACAGTTAAGGTAGGTAAACAGTTACAGATACTTTATGCATAATAAATCAAGAAGCAGCATTCATCTCCAGGCATCGATTGAGCCTCTAAAAACTCATCTCTGTTGATCAAAATCACATATTAAGAAGTTTTTTCCATGAAAAAAAAATCCCTTCATGCCCTACCTTGGCTTGGATGTAACTCTACACCTTTGCCTTCATGTATTATGCAGGGCTCCCCGCTTTTATCTCCACCCGCCCCTCCACCTCTCACCTGCAGCTTTGACTCTGCTCATCAAACACACAAACCTCATCAGCAGCTGATCTCAGCTATCTGTCAAAATGTTCTGAGTAACGTTGTCTATAACTTTCTTCATCAACACCCCTGAGCCACACAGAATGTCCTGTCAGCGTTTGATATGGATCATCATGTGACTTGGCAGGATAATGTTGGATAATATTATCTAGCACACTGCAGATTTGTTTGGACACAGACAACGGATAAAAACAAGAAAAATAAACTTACCGCCATGTTGGCTCGTACTTGCTGCGTCTCTAGGGTAAATGTATGGAACAGTGTCGGGCTTCAATATGAGTTTTCAAATAGTGAATCTTCGCTTGCAAAATACAGGTACGTAGCTACATGTGGCTTCTTCTCTGATACCTCATTTCATTGTGGCCCACGCTGCAAGTTTACAGGATTGGTTCTGTAGGTGTGTCAGTTACGAAACTCTGGTTGTCTGAATCTGTGTTTGTGAGACTCTCGATGGTAAACTGCTGTTCCAAGGTGGAAATGCTCAGTCATGATGTTGACTGCTTATTTCGCTCACGATATGTCTGGTAGCATATAACAAACACCATATGGACATGGTAACATGTTTAAAAACTTGATTTTCATTGGAGGGCGATTGTGTGTCTTCCTCAGGCATGGCGGTGACACGCGGGTGTTCAGGCTTGAGTTTGTATCGAATCAGGAGTTTACAGAAAGCGAGTTCATGAAGTGGAAAGAGGCAGTAAGTGAATTTCAGTAAAGCAAAACATTTCATCTTTAAAGTCATAGATGATACAAATTCACAAATTTGTGTGTTGATTTATTTTTTTTCCTTTCCAGATGATGGTTGCTGGAATGCAAGTACCGACTCTTGATGAAATCACCAGAAAGGAGCAGTCCATCAAAGAAGCTCTGAACTATAAGTTCAATGACAAAGACATAGAGGATGTGAGTTTGTTTGTCTGGCTGCTCATTGATTTGTCTGGCTTCATGCATTATGCAGAGTAACAAAAACTTTTTTTTTTCTTGTCTCTACTCGCTGCAGATTGTTAAAGAGAAGGACCGATTCCGAAAAGCACCTCCGAATTATGCCATGAAGAAAACGCAGTTGCTCAAAGATAAGGTAAAGGAAAATAACCATTTTTGTACCACCCTGAAAAATGTTATATAGATTGTTGTTGCTATCCCAACCAACTGAAGTTGAACATACGTAATGACACCAACTGTATTGTTCACAAATGTGTCATCTGTTTGTGGCTGTCCGACTGCTGTTCCTTACTCATTTTTATTTGTTTTGATTGAAGGCCATGGCAGAAGAGAGTGGAGACGGTGAAAAAGTGAAAGTGATCCAGGATGAGCTGAATGAGCTTGAGGAAAGGGCAGAAGCACTTGACAGACAGAGGACCAAGAACATTTCTGCTATCAGGTACACGAGCTACATCTATGAATATTTTTAAAATCCCTCTGGAGGTGCTCTTTCCAATGAAACAGGCTTCTTGTACATATTGTTAATACCCAGTTGTTGATATAACGAGTCTTTGATTTGGAGCTCATTGTGTTTTGAGACAGAATCGTTGTTGACTCTTAAATTCTTTTTTATCATCCAGCTACATCAATCAGAGGAACAGAAGCTGGAACATTGTTGAATCTGAGAAAGCTCTTGTGGTAAGTGTCCACGTTCATGCTTGTTTGACTAATGATTTTCAGTGTTGAGGCTGGGATGTTGACAAATTTGTAGGATTTGAAGAATTGTAACAAATTGCTGATATTTGTGCTTTTCTAATTTCAAATGAAAGCTCTGTTTTAAAACATAAGATGTGTGACAGTGTGACAGTGTTCAGTCATGCCGTGTATGTGTGGAGACCAGAGTGCTGTATGTCTTACTGTAACATGAGCATCTGGATGTTCCTATGACATTGTTAGCTTAGCACACTGCTAAGCTGTGTGGTTTCAAACCACCTCCCTGTTGGGATGTGTATGAAAACAGTTCTTGCACCTATTGATGTTACTGCAGTTTTGATCATTATGAATCCTTCAGTGTCTGTTAAAATAACCTAATTTTATTTTCTTGTTTATTTTCCTACAGGCTGAAGGACAGAATGCCAAAAACCAACAAATGGACCCTTTCACTCGAAGACAGTGCAAACCTACAATGGTGTCTAATGTAATATTTCTGTAACTATTTCACAAAACATTTTCTATATGAACAATATAAATAACACTGCTGAATCTAACACTGTCAACCCGTTCATTTTGGTTCTTCAGGCCAGAGACCCATCAGTCCATGCAGCTATTCTTGCTCATCTGAATCAGAAGTACGGCTCGGGGTCAGCGGTAGATCCTTCTAGCGCAGAGAAGAACAAACTGGTAAGCAGAGCGACTACCGAGGCCTTGTTCAGACTGACTGATTGTATCCGCATAGATTTTAGAAAGTCTGGACAACTACTAACCACATCAAATATGATCTTTGCAATTTGGGTCCGAGCCACATTTCAATGGTGGAGCTGGTTTCAAATGTGATTCCAATTGGATTTCTACAGATGCGTCTCAGTCTGGGCACTCCGGAAAATTGAATTTCAAAGTGTCTTTTGTGTCCCTTGCAAGGCGAGTCTGCTAAATTTTATCACGATTTTATTATCAGTGAGAAATGCAGCCCTTTTTAGACTTTTTCACCCTGGTGGACAACAAGATATTGAAGGCCTCAGCAGATATTCTAAAACTTTAATATCCGTGCTTTTGTGTGAATAAATACATTTGTAATGGAGATTTGATTTAATATAAAGTAAAGGGAATGCATGAACGTCAAGCAGAAAATAACTTTTAACTTTGGCAGAAGTAAGTATTCTTTTATTTAAAGTATCTAAACTTGTACTTTGTGCTCTGTTTATAGGGTCAAGCAAACCCAAAAGACAAAGATGTCCCCAAGCCAACCACTGACCTCTCAGAGGACTTGTTTAAAGTCCATGATTTTGACGTTAAGATTGACCTACAGGTTCCTAATGCAGGTGAGATCATTTTTCCAAAGCATTATTTCACTCTCTCAGCCTGGATGCGTGTTTTCCTTCGCTGTAATACAAAGGTTGTTGTTAATGTTAACCACTCCACTTTAGAAACAAGGCGTATTAATATTGTTCTCGTTCTGCAGAAGCGAAGTCACTGTCTGTGAGCTCCAACGCGCTGCCGGTGAAGGACGGCGCCCCCCGGAGGTCCCTCAACCTGGAAGACTACAAGAAGAGGAGGGGGCTGATCTGATGCGGCCAGTCCATCATTCAGAATCCACATTGCATGTGTAGTCGGCTGTGCAAGAGCGTGTGCGTGCGTGCGTGCGAGTGTTTGAGAGTGTGTGTGAGATTGTGTATGAGAGTGTGTATGAGAGTGTGTATGAGAGTGTGAGAGTGTGTGACTCCCAGAGGTGTGTGTTTGAATGTTAATACAACAGACTGTTTATCCAAACACAGAGGAAATACTGATTGAGCAAAGACGACATTTTTCTCAAAGGATCTCTCTTGGAAAAAAACTTGTCCAGATATTTGTTGTTTTGTTATTTTTGCATAATCACACACATACTCGTATATTGAGTTGTGTTTTTTTTTATGTATTTAACTTCTTTCCCCCCTCTTTTGGATCCTCTGGAGCCCACTTTTTTTTGTTTTTGTTTTTTTTCTGAAAGGACACAGCGCTTCAGGATTATTACTTTGAACAAGGACACTATCTTAAAAGTCTTAGACTTTTGGGGCATCTTGGTATTACTGGACTGGATATCTAATGGAGCCGACCGGCCTGTCCTCATCAATAATGAATTACTGGTGTAAATCCATCCTTATTTTTAACAGCTTCGTGAGTGTAGATGAAAACCATTTCTGACTCAACCGTGATGCCGGCCGTCTATGACAGATGTGACAAGTTTGGTACATGTCAGCTGGACATTTTCCACTTTCTAAGTCTTTGAAACAACCCAGTTTAAGAGGAACCATTTTCTATGGCTGGCCTGGTTCTAAAAGAGTTGCTTCATTTCTGTTATCTCTTGGTTGGTTGTTCATGGAGTTACTCCCCAGCCCTTAACTCCCAGAGCAGATTCTATGTGTTATCGATTGTGTCCATAGTCAGTTCCTGTATTGATGTGGCATGCCATGTAAATATGCATTTTGGAGTGAGTGCGGAAAAAATAAAGAGGCACTGTTTCATAACTTCTGTATCAGTCTGTCTCTTTTCTGATCTAAAGGTGAGACAACAACACAAGCCACTGCTGAGGTTGTTATTTGATCTTTTTATCAAGGTGGAAGCATGGAATTTAATTAACCAGACTGAAATGACCTAATTTCATTAAACTCACGCTAATGTAATTAACTACCTTTTGTGTAGGTTTTTGTTTAAATATAGGATTTTCTTTGTACTCAAGTTTCTACCTCACTATAGTTAACATAGAATCCATTATTACAGTAAAAATACCAACCGTAAGAAGCATGAGATATTGTAACTGGAAACATTTAAGAAAAGAGTACTCAGTCTTTGTGTACAACTTGTACAATTCCTATTCAATTTTAACGTATCTAAGTATTTTTACTTCTAAAATAGAAGTTAAATGTTAATAATGCAGAAAGTATAGTGCTCTGTCTGCTACTGTTTCCATTTAATGGTTCTTGATAATAAAATATTTTTTGTAAAGGTGAAAAAACTCTTGCAACAGGATTTTTTTTTTAAGTATCTGCTTGTTATGTGACAAAAATGCACTAAACACTACATCAGCTTTGTTTACCGTTGCTTATATTGGTTGCTGCGCATTGGAAACCCCATTGGTTAATTTTTGATCAGGCTTTTCCGAGGTCGCTCTGTTGTGGGGTCCTTTTATTGTTATTTACTTTATTAGC
>JAPZEA010000007.1:8825905-8836441 GCA_029783685.1 Heniochus monoceros
AACAGTAATATCATTTTTGGACAGCATCTTCGCTTGAAGTCCCTGGTTTGATGTTTCACTTTGTCTCAAGGCATGGCTTACTCACATATGAGAGCTGGCGTTGCTAGGAAACATGCATTCAGTGCTATTCATTGGAATATGTCATATTGTATGGCCTTGAAGTGTTGATACAGTTTTCCACTTGTTTTCAACAAGTCCACATAATGTAGGTGGTTGACCATCAATCAGGGATTTAAGATGACAATACAGTACAATCTTTGGAAAGACATAACGTGCTGTAAAAGTTGTGTTTTGCTCAGGAAGTGGAAACTAGCAAGCTGGGTTGACTAACGTACACTGAGAAGATTGCAGCGAGACAACCTAACATGCCAACTGAAAGTGGAACCTTGCAAACTTGCTGACTAGCGTCCACTCGGACAATGGACGCTAATTCCCTGGACAGCATTGGTGCTGCCACTTGACAAAAATAAATAAAACTTGCATTTCATCCACAGCCTTATTTATCTCTTTACCTATTTTTATTAAGACCTGCTGGCCTGAAAATACTGGGGGTTTTTGTTTGTTTTTTTTATAGAATGCGATTGTGAAAGGTATCTTATGATATCCACAGCAACTTTTCTTTTCATACAGTATATCGTGCACCGAGCTCTGAGAGCCTTTTTTTTTTGGGGGGGGGGGTTATAGATATTTTGTTTACTCACTTTGCTTGCTTCTAGAGCTGGTTTAACTCCATGTGCATACTCTGGTGAGACAAAACAGGCTACTGGGCTTTGTGGGTGGGATATCTCATTCTTTGTCTCTCTTTTTCACTCATATCAGTGTCTCTTCCCTCCCATCTCTCTATTTTCTCTCTCCATATCATCTCTTGCTGATTCTCATTTGATGCCCTCTGTCTCTCAGAACAGTCGGCCTCGTGAATATTAATAATTTATACCAACGAAAGACAATGCTGCTTCTTTATAGCAGCAATGCACACACACACACACACACACACACACACAGTGGGGTGACAGATAATATACAGAGATCAGGGAGATATAGTGCTGGTGTCACGCATGCTCAGACGTTATGATGAGTCCCCCCCCTTCTCTCTCTCTCTCTCTGTCTCGCTCTTTGGCCGAGCTGAGGAGGAGCATCTGTATCAGTGCTCAGAGGGATGGACGCGCAGCAGCAGGTCGCCACAAAACCCACATTTCCCTCCCGCAGAGCGAAGTGAGGCGGCCGCAGGTGTCGCGGTCTGGCCGGGCTGAGGCGCGTCGCGGTGCCCTTGAGGAGACTTGCCGCAGGACAGACAGGAGGAGAGGGTGGTGGCAAGAGAAGAAGAAGAACAACAAATGGCCGAGAGGAGGTGATGGAGCGCTGGGGATGCTCGGTGAATGACTGAGGCTGACCGAGAGTGAAGTTGAACCCGGCGGCATCCGCTGGTTTGCGGGAGAGCAGGTGAGTTGAGGCGGATGATTTCTTTTTTTAGGTGAACGCTGCAAACAACCCACCTGGTGGTTTATTGATCGGACCACATTATGCAATACCATGAAATTGCAGCAGATCACTAACTGGGAAACAGTCTGCGGACTCCGCCGGGGTTCATTGATTGAACGAGCTGCCGCGTGCCAATCTGCGGGCGCATGCAGAGCGTGAGCGAGCGCGCGCGTCTCTCCATTCACGAATTCGTCATGGGTCACGGGTCGGGCTGTCATTTGTAGGTTACAACATAGTACAGACATGCTGTTTGGTGGATGCTGAAAAAGACCCTCACAGTGTGCCAGCGGCAGGGATCGAACCGCCGAACAGTGTCGGTTCCAGCAGAGATGTGATGTTTTGTCGATATAAAAACGACTTTCTAAGTGACCCCAAGTGCGACAACACATACAGCACAACCCTCCTGTTTCCCACCGTGTGTTTGCGCGTGCGTGCGTGTCTGTGAGCGTGCGTGTGTACGTGTGCTTGTGTGTGTCAACCCTCTGGCGTCACAGGGGCGCATCACCGAGGAACCGAGATAACCTTGAGAATAACATCTCTCTTATAGGCTCCAGATACACACCCACTCACTTAAACACACATGCACATGGATTCACATGATAACATACAACAGCCTTAAGCAAAGAACACACACCCACTTGTATATTTTTATGTATATATTTACATCCAAAGTAATATGTTATGCAATATATTACTTACTTTGAATAAATAAGCCATGACATCTGCATAATGCTTTCAGGCGGTTTAATTATTAATAGTGTAGGAGTGCCATTCATAAAGTGATTGTCCTATTAATAGTCCACATCAAAGATATTATGGCTTTTAACAGCTTGTAAGTCTTTAGAAGGTGCATATGAATGCACCAGGAGGACAGGGATCAGTTTATTTTTCTGTCTGATTCAGCAGTCAAAGCTTTACCTGCTGCCGGCCGCACTTTGTGCAGGTTTGGTGCTGGCTCGTAGCAGCTCAGTTTAGGGTTGTGTAAGGTGTGAAACAAGCTTTTGAGAGCAGCAGCAGTGGCGGCGGCAGCAGCAGCAGCACTGCAGAGGTAGGCTGCAACATCCAGAACAGTAAATATTACTGACTGAGAAGAGTCAGACAGGAACATCATGATCTCCTTTTGCTCTTTGTGGTTTCACAGAGCTGCAGATCAGGTTTCCATCTACCATTCGGTGAACGTAAATGATGAGCTCTCCTCAAATGTCATCAGTGAAAGCTCACGCCTGTGGTTATTTTTTACTTCTTTGAGCAGGCTGTGGAGTTGGGAAACCAAGCCACAGTTTCAGTCAATCCAGACTGAAGCCTGAATCATTTTAGTTCAGGGCAGATTTACAAGTTGAGAGAGAATTAATCAAGGCAGAACATTTGGAAGAATAACTCACTTTCAGGTCTTTAGTACCATTTCCTCAAAACTCATATTTTAGAGCGAGTTTTCCATCAGCCAGAGAGCGGCACACAGCTGAAGCCAGCTCTCACACCGTGACCCTCCGAGCTGTTGTAATTTGTAACGGGACAATTCCGGCTGATTCGTGGGAATACTCAACATCTCCGGGGAGAGTAAAGGCCTCGCAGCCAGCTACAAATTCACTGGCTCCCCGTGCTACTACCAAATCAAAAGGACTGCACCGCCAGGGGTGTGAGCAACAGCCAGAACTGCTGGCTTTACTCTGCCTGCTGCAGCCAGATCATTCATCCAGACTTTTAAACCCAGGAAAATATAGTGAAACTGAAATGCTGCTCATAGCCTGATGCACCTTTGCTATGTGTGTATGGTTATTGATAGGTTTGGGTGGTGGTGTTTGGTCATACAGGCTATACGGTAGCATGCATAAGGCCATTGTGGGTGATCGATGTGCAGGACCGCCTGTGGCTATGTCTAGTCATTTTCCAGAAAATGTCTCTTTCATGATCATCAATATCGCGTATAACATTTCTTACACTGTGATCAAGGGTTTTTTTCCATGTTGCCCACTGCCAGTATTTCTCATGTATTCTTTTCAGTGATTGGCTCTGAATGTCAGTGTCAGTCAGTCCATCACTGTGGACCAATCTAAAATCTCTCAACAACTATCGGATGGATTGGAACAAAATTTGGCGCAGTCATTCATGGTTGCCTAATGACGTATCCTAATGAGTTTGATGATCCCACGACATTTTCCTCTAGCGCCATCAAGAGGTGAGAGGTTTGAATGAAATGTCTCAACAACTATCTGATGGATTGCGTCGACGTTTGGTACGCGCAACTTTCCACCTGATGCCATCATCGGTTCAATGTTTCAGTTTGTTCCAATAATTTGGTTTGTAAGCAAATACCTGCAAAACTAATCCCACCGGCTTCAGCTGCACTTTGCACTGTGCTTAGTGCTAATTTAGCATGCTAACATGTAAGATAGTGAACATGGTAAACATTGTACCTGTTAAACATCAGCATGTTTGCATGATAACATTAGCATTTAGCTCAAATCACCGCTGTGCCTAAGTAGAGCCTCTCAGAGACGCGAGCATGGCTGTAGACTGTTAGTCCTGTTGCTAAATCACACGCTGTGATCAAACTGCCACTTAGATTGAGTGTGTGTGCTGTGACACTGTGACATTCAGTTCATTGTGAATAACAGCTCGCATATCCTTCATTCATAAGAAATAGAGTTTTTATTATTCTGATTCATTCATCTAAATATTGTATATGCAATATTTTTGTTAATAGCAGTTCTACAGGAAGCACTGGCAGTGTACATGCGTGTATACTTGCACATATATAAAACTATATTGTACACAGTGGAGACCAGAAGCCAAATTACTGTTGAGTAATACAACCCCAGGAAAACAACTGAGCACTATGCTCCATATGCCTCTGCCTGAATAAACATCACGCCGTATGAAAGTATTCCCCATTCCCGATGAAACCAGGGAGCTGCTGAGCGTTTTACAACCTGAAATGCAGCAGCGGGTATGCGCCGTGTAGCACCTGCATGACCAGATTGTTCTGCTGCAGAGAGATATTACTACATCAGTTATAGGTTAGTCATCCGTGCAGCAGGACCTTGAAGGGAAAAGTTAAAGAGACGGAGAAAAGGAAGGAGAATGAGACACGGGACGCCTGTTATTTCTGCAAAATCTGACACATCTAATATTTTGACAGAGAACTGATGCGAATGACACTTTTATGTTTCCCCTGCTTGCATGTGTAGAGTGAGGGAGAAAAAAATAGAGACAGAGAGAGATAAAAGACAAATGAGGCAGGAAGCACTTGCTTACGTAACCGTCATTGGCAACAATCTCTAACTACCCTTGAAGGTCATGTTGTCCAAGAAGACTGAAAGGAGTGATAATGGCTTTGATAATCTGCCATCATGATTCTGTACGATTCTGCTACTATGAACTTTATGTGAACTCTAATCAGGCAGGAAAAACAATTAAACTGGTGATTGCTCAGACGCGCAGAGCTTACGTACATTTGCTGCCAGACACGTGGGGCACATGGGAAGACGTGAGTCACTGCTATTGTTATCTGGGATATTAAAGATATATGAGATATCAAGCAGTATCCCAGAGGCAGTGTGAGGGAGAAAAACGAGTGTGTGTGTAAACTTTATATTTTATGTGACTCTAAAAGTGTTCTTTCTCTTCCCTCGCAGGTGTCTGTCTTCATTAAAGTTTAAAAATGGAGTCCACTCACCTCCTGGGCAGCTCTAAGAAGAGAGTTAAGATCCACCCCCACACCGTCACAGCCAAATACGCCACGCACACCCCCTACTCCCCTCAACCTGGGGTACACACACACTTCCCCCAGCCCGGGGATGAAGGCTATGACGACGCGCCGTCTTTTGAGGACTTTGGCTCCTTCCTGGAGGAGACGTCGGACAGGAAACAGCTGACGGAGAGCAAGAGGTGGCCTTTGACTCTGTTTGGCTCCAAAGACAAAGAGGCGACCGCCAAACCTCAGGCTGCCGGGGGAGGAGATGGGAGCGAGGCAGGAGCAAGAGCAGCAAAGGGGTCTGGGAGAGGGGTAGGGGAGCAGCTGGCCAGTTTCGGGGAGGCTTCCGTGTCTGCGTCTCGGCTCACCTGGGTGGGGCTGGTCGGTGCGGCGCTGGCTCACGGCTGTTTGATTGTTCTGACCCGCCTGGCCTCCGAACACTTCAGCCTGGGCCCCCTGTTTCTGCTCTTGGTTCGGTCCATCGTCCAGCTTCTCTCTGTGGCTGTACCACTGCACAGGGGGGAGAACCCATTCGGACCAGAGGGGTATCGTCTACGTCTGCTCTGCTACGGCATCGCCTACTCTCTCTCTCTCTGCTGCGCCTACTCCTCCTTGACCTTCGTCTCTCCTGGAAACGGCATGACGACCTGGCGCCTGGCGACCACGGCGCTGTCGGCGACCCTGGCCTTCCTGCTCCTTGAGGAGAGGCTGGGATTGGCTGATGGGATCACCATAGCTGCAGGACTGTGTGGTTTGGGGCTTGTGTTGCTTCCCACAGAAGACGAGAGCAACACAGATGCACCGACTGACCCGGTTGCGTTCTGGAGGGGTGCGTTCGGCTGGTCTCTGTCGGCTCTTGCGGGGCTGTGGATGGCTCTGGCGCTGGTTGGGTATCGCTCCCTGAAGGAGAGGGTGGGAGTGGGCACAGCTTTGTTCACAGTAAGCTGGACGGGCTGCCTGCTCGCCCCGGCCTCCTTGGTTCTGCTCCAGGAGGGATGGTCCTGGCCTGTGAGCGCCCCAGCCTGGGGCCTGGTCCTGGGCCTGGCCGCCTGCTCGGTGGCAGCCTTTCTGGGAATGACGCACGCCCTCACCCGACTCCACCCAGCTCTGGTCTCCGCCTCTCAGAGCCTGGAGGTACCTGTTGCCATGCTGCTGCATCTGGCCGTCCAGCCGTTGGCTCCCACTGCGCCGGAGGTCGTCGGGAACGTGATGATCATACTGAGCGTCGGTTGGCTCGTGGCAATGAAGCTGCTACCCTCTCGTGGGGGAGGGCGCCGCCAAAGGGAGGAGTACGAGGAGATTCTGGACTCACCCATTAAATAGACAACTCTCTTCTGCACACCGTCTCTTCTCCTCACTCCCTCCTTCATGACATCAGTTCCAGTGTACATAAGAGACTGCTAAATGTTTATTGGAGCTTTATCTATTTTGTATTGTCCGTTTTGCTTTTGGGAAAGTGCCAATATTGTGTTGTGTGTTATAGTGACTACGTGACGTGATATTAAAATCTCTCTGATGAACACAACCCATTCCTGAAGCTGCTTGTAATCAGTATCTCGCCTCCTTAGGAGTGTTTGCGTGTGCGTACATTGGCTACATTTCATAAGACTGTAATGTCAGTCGCTTTTACCAGCCAGCTGATGGTTAGCCAAGGATTGATGCCATCTATTTGGCTGCTGGCGAGAGAGAGAGAGAAGAAAAAAACACAGGAAATGGGAGGAAAGAAAGAAGTGCGAGAAGATAAATGGAGGGTAGAGAGATAGAAAAGATGATTGGATTGGCATACAGATAAGGAGCAGGAGAGAAAGGAGAGCGATGGCAGATGACGAAATGGAGATGAAAGAGAAGGAAGCCAGAGCAGAAAGCGAGGCTGATGGCGGCTGGATATTGTGCTGTGTCTGGCTGATAAAAACACTGGTTTATATGTGAGGAACAGTTGTTACGTCTAATAACTACCTGTCAGACACACAAGCACCGTCACTCTTCTATTCTGGGTCTTTCCTCCTCTATCCTCCTCATCATTAGCCTCCTTTTTTCCTCTGTTTCGCTTTTTCTCTGTTTTCTATATGAATGAAGCAACAAAATATGACAAATCCATTCACTAAAATCCCCACACACACCGCACAGATGGAGACTTTTAATGATAACAAGTGCCCCCGCATCGAACAGACCAGTGTGTGTGTGCATGCTGAAACAGGTGTAGTAGGCAGTCTGGACATTAGATATAACTACTATCCTCATTACTCCACCTCGATGCTCCTCTTATTCTTGTTAGTTGTGACTTTTAAGAAATAGGCCAGAAGAAAAAAAAACTGAAGCTCTTGCCTGGTATTCTACAACCAGCTGCAGATTTACAAGGAAAGGTGCACACACACACAGAGGCATGGACACAAGCATGCATTCATGCCACGGTTGTAAGCGTTTCATTAGAGAAAATACTCGTGTGATGTCAGCCTGCTGGCCTAATTAAACTCACATGCGGTTCAAATGTTCTTCGTTGATATATTTTGGTGGAGGTGGACTGTGACTACGTACATTTAGTCACACAATCTTAAAATACTTGTGCCTAACTTGTGTACTTCCATTTTATGCTACTGCCTACTGCTACTGCTAATACATTTTAGAGGAAAATATTTTCACTCATTACTCTTCAGGTTAAGATTTTACATACACTCTATGACCATTTTATAAAGTATGATGAATTGTTATAGATTAAACTACCTAAATATAGACTATTAATTATCTCAAATTAGCTCCTTCTTGATGAGCTATAACACCGAGGTGCTGCTTCCAGGTGAATATAATAATTTTCATTATATAATATGCAATAATATATCACTGACTGGGGTCTTTCTGCTGCAGAGCACCTACTGTTCTGCAGCAATGCAGTATTTTGACATTGTGGTATTTTTACTTAAAGGAGCAGTATGTAGGATTTAGTAGCATCTAGCAGTGAGTTGCAGACTGCAATACAATGGCCTGTCGCTTCACCCCTCCCTTTCCAAGCGTGTAGGAGAACTTACGGTGGCCACAAAACTCACAAAAAACAGGCCCTCTCCAGAGCCGGGTTAGGGCTGGGCTACTGTAGAAAGATGGTGGTGCAACATGGTGGACTGAAGATCTGCTCCATCTGCAGAAATAAAGAGCTCGAAAACACAATTCTTATTTCATCAATATGGTGATTATACACTAATGAGAACATACTTATATATTCCATTTCTGCCAATAGATTCTATTAAATCCCACACGCTGAACCTTTAAGTTAAGGACCTGAGGCTTCATCACTGATCTTTTTCTCTTATCCGTCTAGAGTTTTCTCTCTTTCTGCTTTCTCGTTGGCTCAGTTTCCTCTCTATCGCTAATAAAAATCCACAAAACAAAAGCATAAATATTTTAAAAATGAATGAAGAGATGATCTGGCACCAAAGACCAAAACTGTAAAAATACATGGAAAGTACCTTCAGTCACCACCAGCCACTGCATGGTTTATAACAATGAGTGCGTGTGTGTGTGAGGCTGCAGGAGGGATGGGCGGCAGTGTAACAGCTGTGGCAGGGTTTCATAAATCATAAACACTCGGAGCATCGTTAGCATACAGACTGTTAAAGCAGCTAATGAGAGGGTGACGTCTGCCCAGAATTAATCACGATCCAAAACCTTTCACACAATTTCTTGCGGTTGCGGGTATTTGCAGACATCACCACAACTACACAAACACTGAGGTAGTGGTGTAAACTCTGGCACGTGCAATAAAGGACGGAGCGCATGCACTGACTCAGACAAATGAAAGTGTAGGCATGTGCATAAACACATGAAAATGAGTTGATTACTATGTGGGAGGAGGGAGGAAACCTTTCCATGAGGCTGATTAGGTTGTTTAATAAGTTTTTATTCATTATGGCAAACCCACAACATTTATGGTACATTTAAATTCATTGTCACCAGAAATAAACAAGCCCTGTTATTAAAAAAAAGCCCTTTAAGAGTAAGTTAAAAAATGAGTATGTGCAAAATCATTATCACTGGAGTGCCCCCAGTGAATCATATATTATTTTTTCCCTCTGGGCGATTCATGTGTCTCCTCTGCCCTTCCTCAATGTTCCTCCCTGCTCCATCACTCTATTCAGCTGCAGGTGAACCTTCTGCAGCTCTGTTACCACAGCAACCAGGGCTCTTTCCATTGTGGCCATGTCAAGAGGTGACGTCACTTCCTGTTCCTTAAGGACAGATGGGAATGGCTTCATCCCAGAGGCAAATGCTGCCCCTAAACCTTCAGGCCTCAGTGTTGGTTGGTGTCCCGTTCTGCTGTCTGCTGCTCCTGAATGCACCACTCTGTGGCCTCTACCTTCCTCCAGCCGCTTCAGCCGGGCATTCCCCTCATGGCTGCTGTGCAGGAGCTGCTGCAAGGTAGCGTTTAACCTCCCCTCCCTCTCTGCTTCCTCCTCCCTGAGCTCCGCCAAGCCTTGCTGCAGCCTGACTCTCACCTGCTCTGCTTGCGCCCTGCACGCTGACTCCAGGCTGGGTAGACACTGCTGGCCTGTCCCCTTGGCAAGCTTGTCCATCTGAGCCCTGAGAGAGACCATTCCTCCACAGCACTGCTGCAGAGACTCCAGAAGCATGTTCTGCCTCATGTGGGAGTCCTCCAGAGCGATGAAAAGCTTGTCCCAGCGAGAGAACTCTGCAGCCTGGCATGGTGTGGTTGGAGTTTCTTCTGTAGACAACAACCACAGGGATGCATCAATTAAACAGTCCCACTGTCAGCCGATAAGTTAGAAATATTAACATTTATTTCATTTCTTTAACCTGGTAACATTTTATAGTACAGTCAATTACAATGTAACTTCATTGGGCGAATCAGCTCCTAATAAAATACTAACCAGCTCTCACAGGGACTTAAATTTAGGTACAGTGGAAGAAAAATATCTGATGGTGCAGTATGGGGAAACAATACAAAAGCTTGGGGAAAACTTTATCAAATTATGGTGTAACATATTTCACAGTTACGATGTACAACAAAAACTGCAGGGGAACAGTAAGATAATGAAAATGGCTTTGGGGAAATCTCTTTAAGTTCAGATGGAAGGTTATTGAAGAACATATAAAAATGTAAGTTATAACTAATGTCTCCAACAGTGATGACAGGACTACTCACCAATGCTGAGGTACAGCAGAGTACTGTAGTTTTAGGATATGAAGCTCGAAGAAAATGGGTACAAATCTTGGAATACAGATGGACTTGTAAATAATTTATGAAGTGCAACAACTTACTTATAGCGGATTCAATAGATTAAATGCTAGCCCAGTCCAAAGCCTTGTGTTTTCTGGACTGACTTCATGTAGGTGCTGTTCCTTATGAATGAAGT
>JAPZEA010000007.1:9018311-9029382 GCA_029783685.1 Heniochus monoceros
GAAACTAAGATTTGATGACCGGGGCCATATGGTGGCTATTCTCTTCTTTGGCACGCTGACTTCTTGGTTTCTTTTATGTAGTTTAATAATGTGTTTTGGTGTGTTTGCTTAATATTTGTAGATGTGCATGCACATGAGTACTTAGCTCCTTGTCCTTTCACTGTAATTTTCATTTTCATACCCTCCACAAAGCTTGTGGGGAATCACAGGAAGGACAGACTTTTGTTCTGTGGGTTGATACTTAACAAAGCTGCTTGTGTGGTGGTGTTTTAGGGCAGTAGAATCATTGCAAGGGAGGAATGAATGCCTTAAAGACTAATGTCAGTGAGCAAAAGTCTCCTGTATGCAGTAAGCACTATAGATAACATGAAAGATTACAGGATTTGCTATAGTCTGTAAAAGAGACACTGATATGCATCTGTGGTTATTTTAAGGCAGATATACAGTAAATTCTCCTGCCCAGAGGTGAGTGTATGCCAAATATCTGCATATACAAACCACCACATCCCTGCCTTTACTTAAAGTAATGAATCAAACTAATCAATCAGACAAACCACATTTTTCCTACTTGCTTTTTTCACACAACAGATACTCACTCCTTTTTAATCCGTGCAGCTGTCTGCACTGGCTCCGTGCAGTCTCGCACCTCAGCTTTGTCTCACAGGCGTAACCGCAACCTGAAGCATTTATTTACACTCTTCCACGGGCGTAAACACAAGATTGATGCCCAATTAAAAAGCACTGAATTAATATATTTTATCTATCTTTTACAACCTAAGTGGAGCACCGTGATCTGGACAGAACCAGCCACACACACACACACACACACACACACACACACACACACACACACACACCTCTTCTGCACCAAGTTTGCTGAAAGCTGGAACCATAGCAACAGCCCACATTTTCCATCATGTCATGCTGGACTGAGCATTTTTAATTTGACTTACTTGGATATTGTAATCTCTAACAATGCATATAAGATGCTTAGAGGTTTTTAATGTAAAACTTGAATATGCAATGTAAATAAGGCTGTCAAATAAATGTAGTGGAATAAAAGCACATCATTTCCCTCTGAAATGTAGCTCAGTAGAAGTATAAAGTACGCATTGACCCTCAGGGTCAAAACACAACAACATTTCCCAAAACAGCACATCAGAAAAGTTAAATAAGGTAGAAAATTCAAAACTGAATAGGAAAAAAAAACTTGAGGAGAAGGGTCCTTAATGCAATATAAAACAGCTATAATGGATTATATTTCAGTTATCGAGTCACTTGAAAGCTTTCTTGAGGGAACAGAAATTCAATGGGTGGCTCTGTACTAAACGTAATTGAGAGATAAAGTCAGTTAGAAAACCCAATTGCCAATTGCAATATTTAAAAAAGGACAACAACATTTCAGAAACCACAACAACATTTGATAAAACATGGCATCACAGATTACGGAAAAGGAAGGACAACACTTCTTATTTGTGATTGGACAGAATCCAAGTCCGTGGCAGCAGTTTAATGTCATTTCCTGTTTACATTGTGTGCTACCCTCAGCAGTGTCTTTGCACAAATCTTGAAAGTACAAGGGAATATTTTAACAAGGGACAGTCATATTTTCTTATGATGACATTAAAATGTGGAGTGGAACCCTGAAATGCTTGAACGAATTAGGACTGAGGAGACAGGGTGGCTACTCTTCAACAGGTGACATCAGAGGGGCATCATCAGTTGCCTGACAGCCAAACAGCCAATCACAGCAGTGCAGCCTTTAGAGCATCCCTCTTGCTGATCCAGTCTAGCGCCAACCAACCTCAACACGTCCACTGAATAAACTCTGAATTGACTTGGGTTCTGTCCAATCACAGACAAGACAAGAAGCGTTTCCCACCCTTTCTGTAATCTGAAATGTGTTTAGTGAAATGTTGTGTTTTGACCCTCACGGCCACCGTAAAAGTAGCTTAAAATAGAAAACTTCAAATGAAGTACGAGTACGTCAGAAACTGTACTCAAGCACAGTAGTTGATTAAATTAAGTTGATAAATGAAATCTCACAAACACTAGAAAGTGGAAACCGTGTGATATATGCTTGGCAGGTTTCCATCAGGCTGCTGTTTCCCTCACCTCCCTCGCGATGGGTCCTTGAGATCTACATTCTCTATATAATCTTTTCCCGTCATATCTTATTTTCATTCAATACAATGTGTGTGTTGCTTCTATAGTGACTGCATCATTTTTCCCAGAGAGCAGGTCAAGTGTTATCTGTGTCTTGTTTGGAAGAAAACAGGCAAAAGTGAGTCACAGCACACTTTGCACATTTTACACAATGCTGTTGTCCAAATGAATGATTTCAAGCAGATTGCACAATTCCACAAAGATGATATATGACCATTCATGTCTTATGACCCACATATTCCTGCAGACCTTACAATAAAGGTCTTGCCTCCCTTCTCGACAGCGCTACATGTCCGTCACACCCTGTTCATTCTGTGTGCCATTTTCTGTGAACTGCTCAGGTCAAGGCGATACAAGGTGCTTTTTCTCTTTTGTTTTCACTTTCATTCATTTTATCTTTTAACCTTTGGCCTGGGGGCTATCAGCACATACTGTTACCCCGTGTTATATGCAAAAAAAGAAGTGACACTAACTGATTAATTAAATATATATTGATTTTTTTGTCCCCATCTGCTCAATGTTCTTGTCCAAACACTTAGTTTTGAACCCTGCCAGCATACAAACGCCTGCAGCCTGACGCACATATGGAAACAAACAAATTCATGGTGCGTATCCATGTGCACAGACGCAGATTTCCATACAGATTTAGACGACAGCGTGCAGACTTACAGACATGTGCGAGCTCGACTGATGCACAGACTGGAAAATAACATCGCTGTTCTAACATCAGAATTCATTTATTCAGACGCTCATGAACTGGCACCAGACTGACAGCTGTTATATCTGTGGATCATCGTATCATGTGAACTATCAGGTAACTGGAATTTCAAAGATTGAAAACAGTAATATCAACAAAGATTTGTTTCATGAATTTCTGTAAAAAAAAAATGCTCGACCTCTTTTTCCCAAAGTTGACAAAATCGAGGACTAATTGAATCTGGAGGAGACACGAGCAAACTGGCACTTACTTCAAGTTTAGGGAGGCGCTGTGTCACTAATGATTAGTGATTGATGATTATCCAGTTTGGCACAAACAGCCAATTCTCTGACCAGTTTGTAATATGGGTCAGGGGTAAATAGAGATTACCGCACAGGACCTACTGACTCATCATTGTGTCAGATCTGTGTGTCACAATCAGTGCGTCTCACTGAAGCAGGGGTGTGTCTCAGATTTGTGTCGATGAAAGGCGTCAATCGAATGTAATTGCTGTTGTTACAGAACTGACACAGAAATCTGAAGTCACGAGAGAACTGCTCAAAAACCCGACAGTGTTGTTCCCATTTTTCTGCCATATTTCCACGATGTGAAGCTCAGATGTTCTATTTACGTGTCGTATAGGGGTGAAATGTAAAAAGTGCCCGAATAAGGAATCCCTGAAAATATGTCAGCGGCCGCGAAAACAAGTACTAAATGTCAGGTGTGGTGTCAGAATTTGTTAACTTCAGCTCAAGCAAGAAGTCCGTGCTTTTCGATTCCAACAACAACCACTGACCTCCTATTTTAAATCTGTGAACAGAAAGCTCCCAGTGTGCGCCCATGCTGCAGTCCCATTTTCTGCGGCTTCTGCGGCCGTCAAAAAGGTCAGAGGCAGTTAAATGAATTGAAAGAAGTCATTTTGGTAAACCACAGGTAGTTCCAAGCCTTGCATCACTTCACATGTCTTGACCTGGTTTATGGCTGTTCAGAGAGAAAAAGCAAAATACTGGCACAGCATTCCAGCTCTAAACATAAAGTCAGTGTTTTAAGTTAAAAAGTAGGTGAAGTCACAATTATTCAGCCTGGAACTGTCTCCCGGGCTGTTTAAGGGTCTGTTCACCTACATTACAAAAATATATTTCACCTCCTCATACTATATGTATATGTATTTATATATGACCACTATAGTGATATCTGGACTAGTTTCTTAGACATGCTAGCAGTGTGGTCCTCTTGTCTGTCTCCTGTCGGTGTCTTGTCTTGTCTGTACAGACATTTGTGTTCCCCAGAGCATGAGGATGATTGCCATGACATTTGATACACGCAGTCATGTTCCTGACGGGATGAATCATAATAACTGTGGTGATCTCTAAACATTCCACATAGCACGACCATCGGGTCAGGAATTCAGTGTGCCCACACTTTGTTTTATGACCAAATACCTGCAAAACTAATGACAGTCCCCCCGGCCTCAGCTGCAGGCTGCTGGGTGTTTAGACTTAGTTAAGCATGCCGTTCCCAGCAGACTGTTCACACTGAAGTGTACTCAAACAACACATTACAGGTCAAAGCTACCGTTGTTCATCACAAATGTAAATCAATACTATAAAACTACAGTGTGGTGCTCGAACCACACAAATCCACACGCAAATGTATGTATGCAAATCCAAACAAAGCATAAGAATCTGCCACGCTGTCGGCTCTGTGCACGTGCAGAGCTTTGTGATTTGAGATCTAATGTCAGCTCATTCGCGTTCGCAATGACACGTATAATGTCTACCACTTTCACTTAACTTAATGCTAGCATGCTAACATTTGCTAACTAGCCCCAAACAAGCGGAGGCTGATGGGAATGTCCTAAGTTTTGCAGGTATTATGTCATAAACTCAATTACTAGACAGTAAGGGTATTGACCTGGAGCTGGATAACTAGCACTGTTCAGATGCATCCTGAGGGGGGATGAATGTCAGTATAATATTTCATGGGAATCCATGCAACAGTTGTCAAGACATTGTAATAAAAAACAAGACTATCAACCTCATCAGTGAACCTTGGCCCCAGTGGCAGGGCAGCATCATCAAAATCAGTAGGGGGACCAAATCTCTGGGGACCATGAATTTCTGTACCGACTTTTATGGCCGTCCATCTAATATCTGTTGAGATATTTCAGTCTGCACTAGAGTGCAGTACGGGCCGCATATTTCTGTCCGAACCCGACCGAGCCCGAGAGAATAGTACCCAAACCCGTCCAAACCCGACAGTCATTCTGTTTTGTTATGTCCGACACCGAACCGAGCCCGACATTACTGTTGTCACGTAAATAACAGCCCCCAAGCAATAAACAGGACAGACAATAGGATTTTATTTATTTTTACACTACATTTTCACTGAGATCTGACCGAATCCGACCTGAGCCCGAATACAATTTATACATTTTTGACCGAACCCGGCCCGACCCGTCGGGTACCGTCAGCACCCAGGTAGCCACACTCTAATTTCTATAATATAGGATAAATAATAGATAACAGAATAAAATGGAATTGTTGAATTAGAAATGTCACAGTTCTGATTAAGGTGTCTTGCAACGATGTCCTTTGGGATGTGTGCATGGGTGTGTGTGTGTTGGTTGGTCGGTGGAGTCGGGGGGGGGGGTGGGGGGGTGCTCCCCTCAGGCCACCCCCCTGTTAAAAATTAACAAATCACCGACTGGTAACAGAGAGAGAGAGAGAAAGAGACATGCCAGACTCACAGTCTCCCACTCCTGCTTTCACTCTCACTTCTTTAACCCTCCGACATCTGCTCAGGGATGCTGTGCCCAGCACAGTTGCTATGGCGACGGTGTGACGTTGACGACTGTTGTCGCATCAGAGCGTGGTGTGACCCTGGTGGGGACAGAGATGCGTTACGACAGGCAGAGGTCTCCCAGGCTGCTGCAGGAGTGTATAACAACGCAGAGAGATGAAAACTCTCACCCCCCAGGCCGGAGTGGTAACCCCTCTGCTGGATCCTAATGAGATGATCCTGTGGTCCACATGCAGACACACACACACACACACACACACACACACACTTCTACACAATGGGGAAAGTCTATGTATTAGGTCAAAGATAAGCCTGCCAGCACACACATGACAGCTCAGAGCAGGAGACTATAAAGGCCTGTGTGGGAGGGTTGGATCGGGGTGCTACCTCTGTCAGCCTGAGAGCATCTTTTAGTCGTGACTCATGGGCTTCCACCGCTGATTTCTTAGAAAATGAAGAGCTCTGCTGTAATCCACTGTAACCATATACTGCCTCTTCAACAAGACACGCGAGAGGGAGGGGGAACACGGGGAGTGAAATGGAAGAAGGAAGTGAGACAAATGAAGGAGGGAGAAGGAGAAAGAAAGCTAAAAGGTGAGGAAATGAAGGAGAAATGTATAGGCATCAGCATAATTTCACACATCAGTGGAAATGAGGCCATTGCGGTACTCTGTGGGAGTTATAAATAGCTCTCCTGTGGTTATAATAAGCAGCTAGAAAAGGTTTCCATACAGCCACAGAGAAGACATGGCTGTAGAGGAGTGTGTGCATCAAAGCAGCATTATTTCAAGATTGAATGCACCAACATCTCCATCTCTGTCAGCATCTGCAGGCTTTTATGGCCCCAAAACAATAAGATGTTTTCCTACACATCAGACCTTTATGTCCCCCTCACCACCGAGCAAACCGTCCACATTCAGCCAATAATCATGCAGCAGATGCAGCACTTTTAGCCCTGTGTGGAGGAGTGGACTACAGCTCGGTGGAAAACGGAGGATGCGTGTTTGCGCCGGGCCTGCCAGGAATAGAAGGAGCGGCCCACACCTCCCTGGAGAAGCTGGAACGACCGCTGGCTCAATGGCGCCATCGTGTGGCAGAGCAGCGCAGTGGATTCCTGTGGAGAGGAGTCATTTTTAGTGTGAGGCAGGCCTGCACAGATGCAGATGGGCATAGCAGTGGGGAAAAAAAAAGTTAAGGTCATGGTAGAGCTGTGAACTATGGTTTGTTGTATGCCAAATCTGCAGCAGAAACTTTGTAGTTTGTACTTTATTTGAGCACTAACGGTGGTCAAAAACACAATGAATGTAGAAAATATACATGGTTCATGCACCACAGTCTTCATTAAATGCACAGATAAGATATTTATTTTTGTTTTCCCTCAGTAAATAATGCAAAAAGACCAGGATTTTAAAGAGAAACAGATTTAACATCTTAGAAACATGTTTCTTAGTGCATTTTGGGTGAACATATAATAAAAAAAAAAACATATAAAGCAATTTTTAAATAGATAACATAACAAAATCTGAAAATATATGCAATATGTATATATTTGAGACACTAAAATAGATTATAGAGTATTTTGAATAAGGATCACTTGCATTTTTAGTTCATTTTAAATGCAAAGAGAATAAGGCAAACTGTGTAGTAACCCTATTTGATTATTTGCCTACAATCTGAGCCAACAGCTGTTATATTAATCTGATGGTTGGAAGATAAAGTCATTCAACCACTAAACCTGTGAACTACAGATTAAGGTTTTTGACTTCATTGTTAAATAAACGTGTGCACACTGAGAGCAGGCAGTTCATTCTGAATGGGCTTTTCATTCATGTAAGTGTTACCCAGTACTTTAAACGTGAAGCAACATTTACAGGGTTACAGAAGTCTTTGCTGGTCCTGTGCGCCTGGGGGTCCCCAACGAAATATCTGATTTAGGCTTCATTATAGTAATTCTTTCTTTAATCGAACACAGTTAGCCAATAGATCAATTAAAACTCTTCTTGCTCGGAGGATGGATTCGGGAGCTCCTGGGTTTAAGGTGCTGTCACCGGGATCGGATGGAAGGAGGGAGAAGGAGAGAGGGAGGAATGGAGGAAGGGAAGGAGGAGGGGGGTAGAGGAGTGGACAGACACTGGCAGCGGAGGGGGAGGCGTTTGGCTCGCTGAAGACGGGGAGTGAACGAGCAGAGCGGGTGAGAAACCAGCGGATCTGGCCCTTTAAATCACCAATACAGCGCATTCGGAGGTGAGTTTGGAGCTATTCGTGTATTTTTCTGCCCGTGTATCATAATTGTAACGCGTCTGTGCGCCTCTGCAACCCCGGCTTCTCGTCACCGAGGGCGGCTGCAGCGGAGAGGGGCTTCATCAGTGTCACGAATCCGGTTTTACCCAGCCCTTTGCCGGCAGAGAGGGTGGGGAGGACCGGGGACAGGGTCAGTGGAAGATTTCCTACTGCTCGGCTGGACCCTTGAGGACGCGCAAGCCACTGTGTCCAAAAACCTCTGGATTTTACATGCTGAAGTAGGCCGATCAATTTGCATAATAGCGGAACATAAAGGCATGCGCTCCGGTCTTGTGCCCATTGTCGCTGGATGGGCTCATATTGGCTGCTGGAGCCTGCCTCCCTTAAAACATGTCACCACCCTGCTCCCACGGCTAACAGTCAGGGCCTGTTTGCAGACGTGAAGCGGTCTAGTCTGGTCTTCACTTGGGAAAATATCTCTGGCTTTGATATGTGTACAAGGTCTGGCTGTGCTCGCGCGCCTGTGCGTATGTATGACCGTATGTGTGTATATGTGTGTGTGTGTGGAGTGTGGATAGCCATGGGAGAGAGAGGACATGCTGTTCTATCCATGAAAATGCCCGCATTGTGTTTTCACACGGTAGAGCAGCGAGCAGGGCCTATAGCGGAGGACATGGCTTCGAACTGCAGGCCCGATCAGCGCTCAGGAGCAGCTAGGATCAATAAGGATTGATGCAGTTTTGCGCGTCTTGAGAGCGGCTGTGAGCTCGCTGACTGGCTGGCTGGCCGGGGCCTGTCCAGCTCTGGTGATGTTTCTGGTCCAGGTCAAACCGTCTTACTGTAAAGGTTTTGCTTCTGTGCGTTTACAAGAAAATGCTTTCAATTCGGGGGCGTAGAAGAGGAGAGATTTGAGTGTGGAGAGGCAGAAATTCATATCTGTGCTGCTCTTGAAGGCTGCAGCTTCCGTCTCTTGCGCCATAGCGGAAAGTTTGAAAAATCAACAGGCTGAAGAAATCAAATGATGCCTCTGAAGTGTGGGGAAAAAAAAGTAAAAGTAATGCTGCATAGTAAAATAAAGAATGTATATATAGCATCTTAGCTATGCGTTTATCTTCTTAAATACCGAGCTGCTAGTTTAGGCTGGTGTGACCGAAGAACGTATTGTTTACAGTTTGTATCATTCCGATGAGCACGCGCGTACACGTTGGAACCATTGAGAACAAATAGTCCTACAAGTAGCTGCAAGTGCTAAAATCGACTCAAAGGCTGCATTTCTTTTATCAAATAGCGCCAACTTCTTGATGAATCTGACAAGTGATGCTGTGCAAACAAAATATTGTGCAAACAAAAACCGAAGCTGACCGAAAGGTGTGGACATGCTGTACATTTTCGGATATAAATGCTCGTTATTGTTCTAATGAATAGGCAACTTAATTGGATTTCGATGCGATGAAACGATAAGTCGTGTTTTGTCATATTATGATCTCAGACAGTGGAAATGCACGTGGACTCAGGTAGAAGCCTGGATTTCCAAGCCAAGTCACAAGTTAAAGCTGCAGCATAATGATTATTCATTATTGATTAATCATTTCAGCTATAAATTGCCAAAAAAGAGTTGATAACTTCAGATGTTTCTGTCCAGCCAACAGTACAAAGGCCAAAGATGACCATTTTACAATCATATAAAACAGAAGAGTGGCAAAACCTCACACTGGAGAAGCTGGAACCAGAGAATTATTAAAAAACTGAAAGCGTTAACAGATTCTGAATATGGTTGGATTAATTTTCTGGTGCTTCAAATCGTAGATTCATTGATCTGTTTCAGCTCTAATTACAAGTTTTCATAAGCAAATTGCAAATCAGTTCCATGTGTTGACCTTTAAGATTACAGAGCATTTTCCTTTAATAGCTTTGTTAATAGTGCTTTTTGAACAGTTTAAAGTAGTGGCTCATCCATTTCCCCTGTAGTTCTTTTATTGTTCTGTGATTCTACACAGTCAAAACTTAAGACTTGAATTTATTTATTTTATTTTAGCTCTGAGGTGTCAAGTTATGTCTACAGAACTCAGAACTGAACTAGGAGTCCAGGTTGCCCCTATTTCTAAATTTAAGGCTTTAATTTTCTTTTGGGAAACTTAAAAATTCTAAAACTTACAACAAGTAGAAAACAGCATCACATTGTTTACAAGCAGCCTCAGTGTGAGCTCTGGATTTCTTTTAGCAGAACTTAAACATGGATTTTTTTTCCCACTTGGATTTACAGTTGTGCGCACAGCTTGGTCTCCTTTATATGACCTAAAAAGCTCATCACATTAAAGCTTCTTCCTTACCAGGTACATCTTAATGGCAGCTTTCCATTTACGTTTTACCATAGTCAATTACATTAATAGGCTCAGAGTTCCACACCACCTCACTTTGGAGCCACTGTGGCCCTCTGTCATAAGACCTGCAGGGCTATGTAGTAAATCATAATGACTGATCAGCTGTAAATGACAGTTTGAGCCACTACAGCAAAACTGTTTTGAATCACCCCCCGAAGGGCAACATGTAAAATGTGGTAGTAACCCAAACCACCAGTTTTAGCACTAGCTCTACTAGTCCTGGTTCTCAGTCCCCTGTTGGTTTTTAATCATGGACCACTTTGATATCATTTCACACCAGGTGAATGTGGTTGCAGCCTGGCAGGGGTGGAAAGCGGGTTTAATTATCCTGCTCAAGTAAAAACTTTGCTCCCTGTTGAAAACAGTAAACAGTCGATGACTGCAAAAGGGGAAATGTGGTATCCTGGTGGTGATAATTAAAGTAGGAGCCCTAACAATCAGTCCGTCTCAGTGATGCTATAAACGCGATGGCGTCTTAAATGGAAAATCCTCCTGATTGACCAGTAACGGCATCGTATTAGTTTACTTTGTAAATACAGTACTTGTCCAAAAATATAGTTAATTATCAGAATACAAGTACATGAGAGAAACTCAAAGAATCAGTTGTTGACCTGCTGAATCAGCATATTCAGTAACCAAACTGAGCCACAGCCAAAATTTACCAGCTTGTCTTTTATTTACAGCCGAATATGCAAGTGTCTGCTGATATGAATGCTATCGTCACGGCTCTCTGTTCAGTAATGTTACCAGATGGCACAAATAGGCAGACACACAGCCGCTCCTC
>JAPZEA010000007.1:9053869-9065425 GCA_029783685.1 Heniochus monoceros
TAGGAAAATCTACTCTGAATTAGTCAGATTGTTTGCTGTTATGCTATGAATTAATTGGAATAATGAATTGCACATAGTTTCCGTTTCAGGATTACTTTTTCCAAATATAAATAGCATCTGATTTTTCATTTACTCATATTTACAAAGTAAAACTTGGAAAGTCGCTACCATCCACTGTAACTACACCGTGATTGTATGCTGTGCAAAACATTTGTCTACAATAAACATGATCATATCCGTCAAATCCACGATCAAAATACACGTCATCACTTTTAATGTTTTTTTTGAGCAAGATAACAAGTGAACATCTATTTCTACAAAAGCACTTTCTGTCTGATTCGAGATTAGTATGATTTTAAGCGCTTGAAATGGATTACAATTAATTACTATACTCAATAAGATGATTGCCACAGTGCTATTAAATTTAATCTGTAACTCTAATCCCTGCTGACAGATTTGTCTTTGCACACTCAGACTCAGCGGGCGTTTATCACTCACCGACGTCACGTACGTCACATCAGGTCAGAACATTTCTGAGATCTCGAGGTCGACAGTGAAGCCACGGTGGCACGACACTTTTTTAAAGCACACGACACAGTTCACCTCATGTCTGCACACAGCGCTCACAACAAACACCTGACCACACACTGAGAATGAGATTTCATTAAAGGTACAATGTAAGACTCTTTTTATGATATAAACATCGTCTAATCAGACAAATCTAATTTTAGCAAATAAGAGAAACTCAAACGATGCGTTCATAAACTAAAAGTCTGCACACTCTCGCCAATTGGGAGTATGTGGGGTTGTTTGATCTGCTGAATTGAATTCCTTTAATAAATAAGTGTTAAAAATGTTCTATTAAAAGCAGCAGAATGAAAACATAAACAGCGCAGACCATCTCACCTCAGTGCTGAATGTATCAGGAAAACAAGCCTACACATGGCGCCTTTAACCCCATGTATGATAACTATATCAGCTAATCTACAACATCAGCATTCATGTGGATCCACACGTTTGCAGCCCGACATGCTTCTCTTGCAGCCAGTGTGATCTCCTCTCCTGTTTGCACAGGGTCATGGGTGAAAAAAAATCATGCAATACTCCCCACAGGAATGTGTGTTCTCCTTGGATAAAGAGAAAAGAGGGCTTTTGGTGCAAAAGTAGCCCACAAAGAAGTGATTAACCAGGGGATGGGGTGAACATCCCACGTCATTACCAACTTGGTTGTGTTCGTGCAGAAAGGGGCCATATAATTCCTTTATTTCCCCATAAACTCATGCCATTCCTTTTGTCCTGTTTCTTTTCTTTCTGTCTCACACACACATTTCCATACTTCAGCTCATATTCACCATCCATCCTCCATTGCTGCATCCCAAAATCTGCCTTAAAACTCTATCTTGCAGGCAGGAAAGGTCTCGTCCTGCATGGCGACAGTGCTGTTGGATCCAAGCACGGTGATGCTCAGCTCCTTCTGTCTGTCCAGGGTCTGCTGGTACCACTCCTGCATCGGTACAGACTCAAAGGTAGGGATTACTGTCACCTGGAGGTAAAGAGAAAAGGATAGGGGACTAAAAAGGAGGAAAATTATCTGCAGAGTTGCTTATGTTTGACCGCCAGCACTTTCACTCGATCTTCAGTATCTGTGGTGCAGTTTCCAACTTTGGATTTGCACACATGAACAGTCATGCGGGGGCTGCAATTTGGTGTCAAGCCAGTTTCCTTACAAACAATTCCCCTGACAGATTTACGTGCTTCAAGATCCTCTGGTTTGCTGCATGTGGTTGCAGCCATACAGTTCATCTCCCGTCAAGATTAAAGGGTAATTCCAGTATCTTTAAACCTTAGCCCTATTTTTACATTACATTACATATTTTGGGGTCGAAATGACTAATAGGTACAAAAAGCTTTGGCATTGCTCCGGTAGATCACCTCAGTCGGCTGCAATGGCTGCAACAGAATCCTTTTGGGGCAAATGCACCTGTCAGAATATGTCCTCTAAAAGTGCTTTTTTGTGCCACGTTAGTTACCATCTTAACTAAAAATTTAAAACAACAAAGTAACACAATAACACAAACAAACAGTGATGGAGGCATAACAGCAACTCCTGTGTTGTGCGAGGTAAAATTGCTGTTTTTGTCAAAGGAGTCTGGTGGCTTTGAAGAGATCGATATAGAGGTTGTTTCTGGTTAAACAAAAAGGATCTTACTCTTAAGCAAAAAGCTTTATATCTGTAAGGACCCTTTCCATAATGCTGTCAGACACTTAGAATAACAATCAGCCTTTCAGTGGCAAAAACAAGCACTTTTATTGGACATACTTTGACAGGCGCATTTGCCTCGAAGGATTACATTGCAGCCCGTTTCGTGGCTGCTGGCTAAGGCAACCGACTGAACCAGTTCCAAGGCTTTTTCTACTTATTAGTCATTTAGACACCAAAATAGGGCCTTGGTTTAGTTGTCTTTTGGATCAAGAAAGAGGAATTTGCTGTTTGGCCACTACTAAAAAAGAACTTCATCCACAAATTTCTGATTGTTTGTTGTTTCTGATTCTTTTCTGATTGGTTGGAAGGTGTCCTATAAATCGGTGGTGATTTCTTCAGGAGGGCTCATACAAATCAACCACCAATATCATGTAATATATGTTTAAATGTGCATGAACCTAGCTGTGTATGTGCTTCTACCTGCATAGCTTCAGGCCAGGACATCTTGCTGTCCAGTAGTGAGTCCAGCGTATGCCTCAGGAGCTCTTCTCTCTCTGGACTGTCCCCGCTGACGATGTAACAGGAGGAGCGAATGCATCTGAAGAAATCCACGCTGACTGTTGGAGAGGAGGCTCCAGAGGGAATATAGGCCAGGTCCACATACACACTGACTTCCCCAGCAGAGGTAGACTTCAAGCCTGTGACAGGAGAAGAGTGTGAAGCTGCTGCGAGCCAAGACGCCAACTCAGAGTCTGAAAAGTACAAAAGGTATCAGAGAAATTCACAGTGTTTAATATCATTTACACCTCAGACCTGGACTGGGTGAGGATTTTGCTGGTGCTGAACGGGGGCTGGAGGAAGGCGTACGAGTAGAAGAGACGTTCCCTTTTGTGACTCCACTTTGGCTCCCAGTCCTGCTTTTTCCCGATCTTTGGGAGGCCTCAGTAACCTGGTGGCAAAAAAAGAAAAATTGTATACATGGTTCAATGTCAGATTTCACTCCAACCATCACATGAAACAATAACTTTATCGTTAAAATCATAATAACTTGGCAAATATGTGACTTGAAAGTCATTACAGAGTATGCAGTATGTTAAATAGTCATCTAAGCGCTCCAAATGTCTAATCTGAGCATCTACATGATTTTTATGAATCATCTTATTTGAAGATGATATTTGGACATGTAAATACCTATTATCTTTCCAATATAACAACAGAATGGTTTAACTTTATATCTCATATTTAAGTGCATTTAAATATTTTTGCACATTTATTTCCATTCTTTGTTTATGTTCTTATACAGTAGTTAAAGCTGTGATGTGTCAAAACGTCAAATATATTTTCAAACCATGCCAGTGATTATCGTCATCAGTAGCTTTTCCTAAAATCGATGAAACTTTTCAACCGTGACCAGGACTTAATACTTTAACAGGACACAGTGTTACACCTTTATGATTCCCCAGCCACAATAAAAAAATACATATTAGCCAAAAGATTTAGGCTAAAAACACCAAATCACACGCATCCTTTTCTTCTACGCAAATAAAACGAACTCACCGCTGGCGTTTTTTTGCCTCGTGTGCCCGTGGCTTTTGCTCTCTTCCCGTGAGCATCGGAGTCAGACTGAGGAACGGGCATGGAGGCGTCAGGATGAGGGGGCAGGGGCGGACTGTCCCTGAGAGGGGCTGGAGGAGGGTCCTGGGGCAGAGCCTGGCTGGTGCAGAGGTCATGGGGAGAGTTAGACGGCTCACTACATGACTCGTCATCATCTGAGTCCAGAGCTCCGTCTGCTGTGGTGGACGGGCAGTCCTCCGTGCAGACGGGGGCGTTTGACTCGCTGGGCGACGTGTCCTTGGGGTTGTTGTTGTTGTTGCCGTGATGATGTGGAGCAAAGGCTCCTCTGGATGAGTCGCTCGCACCTGAGCTGGAGTCAGGTGGTTTGAAATGCTTGAACTCGCAGGGGGAAACCAGACACAGATCCACATCGTGAGCTGACGCCTCAAAATGAAGTATGTTAGGAGCTGGAGGCCGGCCCATCTCCGAACCCTGCCCCAAAGATCTTGGAGGCTTCTTCATTGGTAAAGACATCCCCACAAAGTGGCCTCCATTGGAGTTGGAGTGATGAACGCTGTCATCCACCTCCCTTTGGCTCACAGTGGTTGGTCCCTGCTCTAAGGACATGGACAGCGATTCATCGACTTCTGTGGACTGAGGTGAACTCACCTCTGCTGGAATGGAGTGTGTAGTGGTGGTGGTAGCGACAGACGGAGAGGGGTCTGAAGATCCATCTTTAAATGTACCCAAAGACAGGAAACTTAGGTGCTTCTCTCTGGGGGTTGTGTGGCTCTCTGGAGTGGTTTTTGGCTGCCCCTCACTTTGCTTGGACGATCCATTTGTCTGGTTGACATCAGCCGACTCTAAGTGACCCATCTGGGCCTGTAACCTGCTGAGAGTGGCCCTGTTGCACCACACATCATCTGGGGACAGACAGTAGGGAGTGTGGCCTGCACTGTTGGGCCGTGAATCAGGGGAGGCAGGCTCCACGGTCTCCTCGTCAGGGCTGACTGGGGCCTGGTTCTCTGGAGAGGATCGCGAAGGAGGGCTGTTTCTCAAAGCCCCGTCCAGGAGGGTGTATTCAGTCGGGGTTAAGTCCAGCTGGACCGTTCGGTCTTTCTTTGGCGCCTTGTTCAAGGGACATGGAAATCCTACAACTTTTGCTGGTTTAGTAGCATTTCCAGGCTGGTCTGTAGGCTCTTTCTGCAGGTCTGCATCAGCTCTCTCTCCAGTCCAAGCCTTATCTTGCGCTCCATTATCACCACTCTCTCCTCCCATTATCCCTGCACCACCTGCTGCTTCTTCCCCAAGTGTATCAGCAGCTTCATTAAATCTCTCTTTGCTCAAGCCTCCGAGGCTCTTTTCATTTGCTGACTCGCTACTTTCCTGCTTTCCTTCATCTGCTGTGTCCACCTGGGCTTCAGTTTCCTCGCGGAGCTGGAGAAAGTCAGCTGTCATGTCCTCAGGGGTAGACATTTTGGAGCCACAAGGGTTCTCTTCAGACTCTTTCTCCATTTTTTGATTCTGCTGCTCCGTATCAAGGCCCTCTGGCTCTGAGATTTCCACCACAGTCCCAGAATTGGGTTTTGTTGAGTTGTTATTTGGTTGTTCAGAGTTTACCTTCTTGCCATTATTTGCCTCCTTTCCTGATGGTTTTCTTGCTTTCTTCGCCCCGGTTTTAGAGTCATTTTTTGCTTCCTTTTTGAGTTTAGTTTTATTTTCATTCTTTGATTTGGGAGGGAGAACATCCTTTTTCCCCTGATCGTTCTTCATAGTACCGTTCTCCTCTTTATTGCCAGGCTTCTCCTCCTTTTTGCCATCCTTCCCTCCTTTCTTTGAAGTATTCTTCTCTGACAATGCTCCTTTTTGTTTTACACCTGTCTCTTTGATTCTGTTTTTATCAGCAGCAACTCCGTTTAATACTCGTCCTTTTTCCCTGACCAGTACGTCCTTTCCCTCCTCTTTAACGCCCCGATCTTTTCCATGTTTGGGTGCTGACTCCTTCCATTCACACCCTTCTCTCCTCTCTTCTCCTTTATCCCGTCACCGCTCCTTCCCTGCATCCAGCAGCGTAGAGGGACCGCTCCTTCTCGACACACCCAGCACCTGGTGAGCACACTTTGACCTCCCATCTTCTCTCCTTGCCCTCCTCACCCCCGTGCTTTTTCTCTGCATCTTCCCTTATCCCCACCCCCCATGTCCCCAGTGTCATGTAATCTGTCTTGGAAATTTCCAACCCTGTCAGGGATAAACCGTTTGTGGCTACATTAAATTTGATTTAGCACATACTAAGCAAACCAAAGTGAGAGCAGAGCGATGCCAGATACATTATGAGTCCCTGCGAAAATAAGAAACAACCATAAAGCTTTTGACGCCTAAAGGCTGCGATGCTTAATAACACAACACGCCATGGTAGGAGAGCGTCAGGCTCTTGGGAACTGAATGTGTTCTATAAATAAGATTTGATATTTTTTGGCTCAAAGTCGTTGATCTGGCCTGATGGTGGCACTAGAGGAAAGGTTTCTTCTGCTTCCAAAGGGGGTATTTGGGAGCCCCTGGTGGTGCTACAGGATAGGTCAGGTGTGCACTGTGCTGGACAGATGGATTGGGTCTGTCCCAATACTCACACTTGTGGCATGGCAGCCTGCAGTACTCTTAATCCCACACTTGATGCACACTTATAGCCAGGCATATCCCACAATTCACTGCTGGCTGCAGCACACCATCCCAATTATTGGCTTTGACTGGCTTCTGGACTGATAATTATTAACAGACATGAGAAAGCTGGCCGGCACTGCTGCCTCACAGCAAGAAGGTCCTGAGTTTGAATCCCCCAGCTGGCTGGGGCAGGGCCTTTCTCTGCAGAGTTTGCATGTTCTCCTCGTGTCTGCGTGGGTTCTCTCCGGGTTCTCCGGCTTCCTCTCACAGTCCAAAGACATGCATGATAGGTTAACTGGTAATTCTAAATTCTAAATGAATGTGAGTGTGAGTGGTTGTTTGTCTCTTTCTGTCAGCCCTGCGGAGGGTCCAGGGTGTACCCCGCCTTTCGCCCAGTGTCAGCTGGGATAGGCTCCAGCCCCCCCCCCGCGACCCTTACGGAATAAGCGGTTAAGAAAATGAATGAATAATTTGAGGAGCTGGAAGCAGCAAATGTTGAGGATTTTTCCTTGATTTCCTTCCTTGTTCAACTATTAAAACCTTTCGCAATCGATCAATCAGCTAATTATGTCAGCAGCAATCATTTTAAATGATAACCACAAATGTAGGCCATTTAATATCATTGCTGTCTGAAAACTGGATTACACCAACAGTATAGTTGCAATGGTTACTTTATCTGTTCAGTAGTGTATGGAATCAACATACATACTGCCTAAAGAAAAGCTCATATGAAACTTTAAGGTGTTAGTAGTGAAATATATATTTAGTTAATTTAGATTGTTAAAATGTTGTGAATATAGATTTCATAGATATTGCATAATAGTGTGACTATGCATGGAGTAGGTATTACTGGAAATCAGCCATGCACTGGAAACGCTCGATGCTGTCGAGTAAAAAAAAAGCTGCACACTCTGCTTCATTCTTACTTCCCAGGCAGAGCAGAGTGTGTGCTCATCTGGTGGCAGATGCCTGAGGTTGCAGCAGGTGTTGTGGAGGACCAGTATATGTGCAAATAAAGGCTTGATTGGTGCCCCCGGAGCAGCCAAAGGAAACAGCGGGCATGAAGGTAAATCAATAAGGATAAGTTGATCAGTTAATGCAGGGTTAATGGTATTACTGATGCTGCTCTGCTGTCCGCCCTTTGTGACAAAAGGTCAGCCTCCACCAATTAAAACACTTACAGGGAATGTTTGGCTGGCTGCAGCAGTGTGCAGACACTGTGTAAGCCTCTGAGCAGAAATCTCCCTCTGCCACAGTTGTATTTTGGCGTCATAGAGCTTGATCATATCCGTGTGGTTGCTGCTGTCTGCTTTGTGTCGAAAGTAATTAGTGATGGATTGTTTATCAGAGGGAGGGAAGGGTGCGACAGTTCCTGAAACAGCTTGACTCCCAACCCCAGCCCCTCACACACACACCCACGCAGACACACACACACACACACACACACACATCCCTCCTGCTGATGGAAAGCGCCCGGGTTCGGTGCGAGGCTCTCCTGATGACAAGGGCGTGTGTTGCAGTGTGAAGGGCTGTTTTTTTTTTCTGACATGGGAGCAATTTAACACATCGCGGCACATTGTGAATTAAAGTAAAGCAACCAATTCTTTTTCTCCCTCCAAGAACAAGATTCTGAATATGAAATCTGACATTAGACCCAACTGCTGCCAAAATGACCTTTTCAGCAAGGCCGAACAACTTTATCCACATCTACCTTTGGGCATAATTTTTGTCTTCTGGGTGTTGGAACAGTTCTAGTTTACAAAGCCTAAGACCTTCTGTACTCTGTCCTTTCTGGTTGTCGTTGTGGCTGTCACTAATGGGAAGGCCTCTTCCATTTCGGCCCGCAGTATCGCATACAGGCCCTTATGTTACTGCGCATGAAGGAGCAGGTGAGAAAGAATTGTTTGGCATTTGCTCAGCAGTTCTAATTACCACTTTATGGCAACCTTTGTGGCTCTCTTTTATGAAGTACAACATCACACCAGATGATAAAAGAAGTAATTTTCTTGCAAATATAAACCCTGAGTCCTTTATGCTTCGTTTAAATGAAAGCGATTACCAGGCAGGGATTTACCCTGATGTTGTACAATAGCAAATCTATTTCTCTGCGTGTTACGTAACTTTCTGGACCTGGAAGAATGCCACTTGTCATCTCTCGCTTGCTTACTCACCACGTGTGCTTGCAGCCACTTAACTTGATGGCTGGATTTTACTCAGGCTCCCTCACAAGGCAAAGACTTTTGCACGGGACCGTACTCTGCCCCTTCACCCTCAGGAGCACCAGCGGGTGAAGGAACAGTGTGTCTTCCTTTGGCCATGTGTGTTAGTGGATGATGGGGGATGAGAGACAGCTGGCGAGTGACTGGGAGGCAGCCAGCGCATCCCTCAGTATCAGTCACATGGAGCCCCGTGCCTAACTGGCCCTGAGCAGACAGGACGCCACCGCCTGTCTGCCAGGAGTAATGTTCCTATAAACTGAAAAAAACATTAGGAAGCTTAGCGAAGAATTACCATTCAGACGCTTGCTTATGATGATCCACACAGTTTGGTCGGAAAAACTGAAAATATTTTACCTGGTACCACACCAAACTGTGTACTACGCCAGCCGGACCACGCTGGTCCTCCATGTCTGTGTCTGTGGCCTGAAAATAACCTTCTCATTTTACCTTCAAGTTTTCAATAATGAATATGCAACGTGTGGCTACACTTTCAAAGTGAAGCTTGCTGAGAAACATTTCAGGTCACAGTTGCAGTTTGGTTATGTTCAGGCATCAAAACTACTTAGTTAGGTTTAGGAAAAGATCGTGGTTTCACTTAAAATAATTACCTCCACCCCTAGAAGGACTTTGTTGCCTTTTATACTACGTTTGTCCTTTGCTACCATCTTTATCGCCCCCTGCTGGTACTGCATCTTCACACACACACATACTTTTCATGCGTAGATGATGCAAACATCACACTGACACACAAACCCCTGGTGGACTGGCGGGTCTCTTACACCCTTTGACGTTAGACTGGGCTGAAATCTTAATGAGGCTCTGTCTGCATTGCAAGATTATTTATGGAGCCACTGAACCCTACATTGTGTCAGCTTATTAAAACAACACTTTGTTCCCAACAAAAGACATGTGGGTATTTCAGAGGGAGGAGAGAACGAACAAGTGTGCTTTATGTTTTGGCTACAGGGCTAATATCTTTGTAATTGGTGTTAAGCAGCTGCTTGGGCTTTACATATTGATGTGCTGTAGCTGCAGCAGTAGACGCTCCACCCGCCTCTCATTCACAGGCGTTTTAAGGCAGCAGCCCTGCATGGCATCTCCACCTCAGATATATGGGAGAGGGGTGTTGATCTCACTAAAGTGTGCCTCGCTGTGCCCTCTGGGAGGAGAGAAGGGGCTGCGCCAAGCTGTAATTGATAGATTGATGGTTCACCCCTCTGGTGCCTAAGGGAAAACAACATACACCCCCCTCCCACACACACGGTAAGCATTGACTGCCATAAACACACACGCAGCAAGATGCTGAGATTGGTGGATCTGGATTGACTCCAGTGATTGGAAAGAGATTCACAGCGTTACACATTCTGTCCTTTTCTTCTTTCAGCAGATCCTTTTAGCCTCCTCCTGGGAGACGGAGGCGTTCGGTCCCCTCAGTTTGTTTGTGTCGCTCGTTCGCTCGCTCCTGCATGCTCGAGAGCTCTCAAGTCAAGGACACAAGCTCGGTTTTTGATTTACACGATGAAAAGAATTAATTAAACAGCAGCGATGGGGCCCTGGGGTTCCCTTTGCCTAAGGAGGGTGGGAAGGTGAAAGCAGGAGGGCAGAATGACAGAATGGAGCTGATTGGGAAAGGGAGGGAAAGGAAGGACAGAAGGAAGGAGAGGAGGGATGGGTGCGAGAGCGAAAGGAGGACAAGTCGTTTGGTGTGGAAGAGGGGGAGGACATGCAGGAGGCGGGCAGGGAATAAGAGAGCAAACAGGGAGAACCAAAGAGAAAAAGGAGGGATATCTCCAGTGTTTGACACCTCTTCACCGGCACACACAAACACATCCAGACACACTCACCCACACAAGGGACAGGGAGCTACTGTTAGCATCGGCACTGCTGCTCACTGTGTGACACCGTACATCTCTAAGGAGAGGGACTCGAACACGCAGGGTCCGCGTAGGTCGCCTTAATTAGCCACACATCCGCACACGCAGGCTCCCTGGGGGGGTTAACAGGGGCATGGAGGGTGAGGAGACGGAGGATGGGGGGGGACAGAAGGGAGGGTGAGGAGCGGGAGTGGGAGCGAGGGAGGAATGGGTATTAGAGCAAAGGGAATAAGCCAATGGGATTGGAAGGTTATTTAAAGCGTGGCCTACAAAAACATTCAGAAAAGTATTGTGTGTGTGTGTGTGTGTGTGTGTGTGTGTGTGTGTGTGTGTGTGTGCGTGTGTGTGTGTGGACTTACAGCAGTGTCACCATAGAAAAAACGAGTGGCGTGCAGCGCTGTATAAATTTAGTGTGTCTGTAAACGTTTTAGCAGGGAACGGTTCGCACGCTCAAAAGAAATGCTGGATGCTACTTTGAGTTGAAAGGTGGAATCAAAAGAAAAAAAATGCTTTCACTTGAGGAAACACCGGCTAAGAGTGTGTTCAAAAACAAACTGCAACCTTATACAACACCACCAGTTGTTTTTCTAACCATATACTAACCTTATATGGCTTCGGGCTGGCCATTTCTGTGAGCCACCACTTTGTTTAGACTGAAATGTCTCAACAAGAGTTCTGGCTCACGTCACCTCCGTCGCCATCATAACACGCATCCTCCGTGCACCTCGTTTTCTTTTTAGGTGCCTCACCATCATCACTGGCCGTCCTCTTCCATCCTGCTCTACCAACCCTCTGGGGTCAGTGTTGTTGGTGTTGTTGGTGTCACTCCTTGACTTTTTTCAGGTGCTGCAGCATCAGCACTGGCCTTTCTCTTGGCCCGCTGGATCCTCATGTTCAGTGGGCTCGGTGAGGTTACTACACCTCATCCTTTAGCGGGGCAGCTCTCCATCATCACCAGCCCTCCTCTTTCTCACACTGTCATCCTCCTGCATGTTGTTGCAGGGGTCAGTGGAGTGGGTGGTGTTGCCACGACCCTGAATCTTCCTGG
>JAPZEA010000007.1:9132777-9143788 GCA_029783685.1 Heniochus monoceros
ACATGGAGTCACATCAAAATGTCTTGTTGGTATTGGTGTAATTGTTACTCTTCCTCACATCATCATCGCATCTATTGACAGAAAAGTGGAGTGAATTTTGCTCATGAATTGTGTTGTGCTGCTGCTTGGCTCCTCAGGTTGTCGTTCTACTCCGGCCACTCGTCCTTCGGGATGTACAGCATGCTGTTTCTGTCGGTGAGTCGCCGTCATCGCGTGACACTTTCTGTGCGTGTGAACTGTGTGTTTACCGAAGCGACTGAAAACAGGAGGCGGCGGTCAACACAGGCACGCGGCCGACGTCTGAAAACACCATTGTTGTAACACTACACACTGTACAATGTCAGGAAGATGACAGATTCAGCTGTTTAATCCCTGGTCGTGCTGAGGAGGAAGATACTGAGAGTCAGGTTTATATTCAGCGCTGTCCTGGAAGTGAGCCTGACCTCTGACCTCTCTGTGGAGGCAGGTGGTCCGGGTGGGCCGAAGGAGAATTTCTACTTCAGGAAACAGTAAAATATTTTACATCAAGACAAAACTCTTTGTTCTCATCAGTCCTAATTTGTGTGCCCCACAAAAACAACACATTTTATCTCAGAAATAAGAGATGGCATTACTCTTTTGTAAAAATAAATACACAAATATTCTATATTTTATATATGTAATTTGAGATATTTGCAAGACACCTGTAATATATATTTGTTTATGTTTTGTTAAATTAATTAAATGTAGGTAAAATTTGTTTACAGATGAATTTCTGTCAAAAAAAAAGTCAAAAATGAAACAATCCCAGCCTCATCCTTTGAATCATGTCTCATCAGAATGCTATGTTTAATCTATTTTCATATTTCTTATGAGTGAGTGTTTATGAATCCTCAGTAAAAAGTGGTTTTGGTTTGTTTTAAGGTAAATTATTTTTGGCTAGTTTCTAGTGAGGCTGTTCCAGTGAGAAGAAGTTCATTAAAATATCAAATCATATTAAGATATAGACCAAAAAAACTGCTTACACTGGGCTGCTAAACTCCTCTCTCAACAGATTTATATATACACATAAATTAGAAATTAAAAGGTTTAAATTCAGTCACCAGCTGGCTAACGACGACCTGGATGTGTTTTCTGTGTGCAGCTCTACGTCCAGGCCCGGATGCAGGGGAAGTGGACGCGACTGGTCCGACCGACCATCCAGTTCTTCCTGGTGGCCTTTTCTCTGTACGTGGGATACACTCGAGTGTCTGACTACAAACATCACTGGAGCGACGTTCTGGTGGGGCTGCTGCAGGGGGCGCTCATCGCTGTGCTCACTGTGAGTACAACAGCGTGTTTCTGGGTCTTCTGTGCAGAAAGAGGCTGATCGCAATACTGAAATCGGTTCAGGTTGCAGTTGTTTTAAAGCCCCCGTGTGCAGGATGTTTATATGAATAATGCAGCATTAAATCTTATATCTCAAGGCTTTAAAGTGTGAGTGAAGGTATTTGTTTTCATTTTGATGGTCATTACATGCGTCCCAGTTCAGAATTTGCCGGCCTAGTTGAGCATGCTCCCCCTCCAGTTTAGCTGAACAAAGACCAAAACTTTTGGTCCAAAATGTCCTACTTTACCAGCAGGAAGTGGTCCCGAACACCTGACAAAATTTGGTCTAAATAGCTAATTGAATGTGGTCACATGATTTACATTTCCTGATTTCACGAGTTGAGAAACATCGCGTGGACACGCCATTAAAAATGCATGCAGTAGATTATGGGATACTGAGGGCTACAAACACACTTCCTGTGACCACATTCAGGCTGTGGAGGATGCAGCAGCAGAACCTAAAATCCTTTTAAAAAGAAATGAGAAATATGTACGAAGTGACCAGAAAAATAGAAACTGTAAACAGTAACTACTTTACTTGTTTGTGTGTCGACCTCGTGACACATTTTGAGGCTTTGTACTTCTTAAATCTAAGATTTTTTCCGCTAAATTTAATTTGCACGACCCCACCACAATATAAGACTAAAAAATGACCAAGGTTGAGTCAAAATCTCTCTGACTGAGTGTCAGCATTTAAAAATAAGTCTCACAAAGGAAGCCTGTGTTAAAGGGCTGGGATGCATTACAGTGTAGAAAGGTTTTAATTTTTTTGATCACTTGTGTGTGCATCATTTCCCAGAGCACCAAGTAGAAAAGCTCTAATGATCCACATGTTTTATCAGCTGAATCACATCTGTGTCATAACCTGGAACAGATTTTTAACAAGCAAAACAAAAAGAGCATCTTTCCGAGTTCAGAATCAGCTGTTGACCTTTACTCTTCTTCTGCTCTTTAAGGTCCGATACGTGTCCGACTTCTTCAAGCAGCGCCCCCCTCGCTGCACGCGGCCCGACACGGCGGAGATCGAGCACCTGGAACGCAAACCCAGCCCGCAGCCGCCCGACTCGCAGCACGGAAACCACTACAGATACTCCGGACCCGTATGAGCTCTTTACAGCAGCAGCAGCAGCAGCTCTTCCTCACCTGGACCTTCACTCTCTAACAGCAGCTCTGTTACCAAAGGACCTGTGACTTGTACAGAAAAAACACACACAGTGCAGTAACCACTACCTGGAAATCCAGACTAGACCTGCTCCGCTCGGAGACGACTTCCCTACAATTTAACAGCTCTGAAAGATGAGATTCCCAAAACCTGTTGGAACAGAGGCTCCACCGTCTTTTACCTAGGGTGTGTGTGTGTTATGAAAATACGTGTGATTGATTTCTAGTGTTGTTCCGTTCAAACGTGTGCAATGATATATATTTTTATGATGTTTTTTTTTTTTTTTTTCGACTCTGTGCTGCGTTTCAGATTCTTTATGCTGTGAGTTAAACCGAAAAGTGAGCTACAGGCTGCTGAAGAAATCGGTAAATTTCAAAAAACGCCAACCAAAGATTTCTTTCTGTCCTTGGATGCAGCGCAAAACCTTGGAGGCTGAAAGTTTTCCACTTTGTTGCTTACTGCAGTCAGATAAGACGTTTGTTTTACCTACACTTGAGCTAGATTGTATCTAATTTTCTCTGCAGATGTCTCTGTATTTTACTGTCTTTAGAAGATATCCACGTGTAATGATGGACTGCTTTAACGACATACATGATTCTGTATATTGCTAACATTTTTATTATGTTTATAACTACTGTATCTAATAAATTGTGTAGCCTTAAAAGAATGTACCACCACTACTTTGCTGTGATGTTACAGTGCAACTTTTTGAGCTGGCAACAACTTCTCTTTGGTGAACAAAGACAAATGGAGACAAATTCATCCCATAAACCTTCTTTTCCTTGTGCCTCAGGTGCTCGTGAAACCACACTCCAACACAAACTAAATACACCTTCATGGACCTCCTTCCTTCCCTCTTTGTAACAGCATGTGTAACCTATTGTGAAGCTGCACATAATGTAATCACTTCTCTCAGCCTGTCGCTTGTTTTGTGTACTTTTCTCCATAAATATTAGCCAGCGTGTCGTCTGCGAGTGCTCACTTCAACGAGGAAGAAAAAAGAAATGCACAGGAGTCCTTTTGTTGTGAAGCGAGGGGGAATTTTAGATTTTTTTTTTTTGTTTTCATTGGGCTGTTTCTCTGCTGTGGTCTTGTTGAGAACAGTGCATAGCACACTGACGCAGGGTTCATGTCTGGACCTGATGCTGACGCTAATGGATTCCTCAGTGCCAAAGGAATGGAGCTGTTAGGCTACGTAAGAGGTGGTTTGGGAAAAAAAAAAAAAAAAAAACTGTCCAGGGTTTATCATCCTGGTTCGATCAGAGTGCTTCATTGCAGAATCCTGCCACAATCTGCTTTTAAAGGATCACTTCACCCACATTACATCTTTACTAGCATGCAGTCAGGCAGGTAGCTTGACTGGTCCAGGTTTTGAGACATTCGCCTCCACCCAAGTACAATGGAGGTGAACCGACTCTCGTCTGTGGTGCGTCAGTGAAAAATTTATCTTTTTCCAGCAAAAGTGTTCGGTTACTCAGGGTAATGCACAAGACTTGCAAGAACAAGAAGGATATTAAGTAATTATCAGCGAGTACAGTATGTCAGCCAATAGGGAACAAGTACAGAAATGCAGAAGATGCTGCAGATGTCGCTGTTATGTCATTTGTCGTTTTTCTTCATTTACAAAAGCGAGTATTGGAAAACACGTTAGCAGATTTTTGTAATTAAATATCAGTACTAGCCTCAAAAATCCAGTATTGGTCGGGCACTACATCACCCTGTGGGTAGTTTTCATTTTACTACAGTAATTCTTCCAAAGAAATCCCCATTAAATCTGTTCACATGTTCCAGTGATTCTGATGATGATGAATGAAGCAGCGTCTAGAGCTGGAATATTTCCATATCTAACTCATAGAACCAAACTTGTCCTTTCATGACATTTTGTGGAGTTAATTTTGTTTATTTCTTAGACTAAAAAAAGCTACGAGGGCTTGTGAAACTCGCTGCTCGCGTACATCTCCCGGCTGAAACTACAGTGGGCTGTACTCTTGTACTATCACCTCTTGAGGTACAAAGCGGTAGTATGAGATAGGACGGGCCGCAGCTAGCTGGTTAGCATGCTAGCTTCAGCAGATAACTCTGTAACACAATACATAGATGTCTCTGGCACACAGTCAGAATGGTTCACATTCTGCAGATAATGTTAGTTAGTAGTTACTGTAAACTTAAATTTTGGCCATATCTTATACTTTGTACCTTTAACTGATGACGCGCTTGTCTTCAATTGATTTAAAAGCGGCAGGCTGAACCATGGCTGTGACAAGTGGTCAAACGAGCAGCTGTAAAACAGTGGATGAACACATTTCCTATGAAGTCTCCACAATAAAAGTCCACTGCTAATTTTGCTGCTGCAAGTGTTTTCCCATCACACAGCCGGGCAGGTTGATGAAGTTGTTAACCTGATGAAGGTGAGCTGTTTGCAGAGGTGCAGTAAGAGCCTGTTGTCTGCAGCTCTTCTTCTAACGTCTCGCTCTGCCCGTTTCTGCTCGTACTCTTCCTCGCTGCACTATTAGTAAACTTGCTGAAGAACAGCTGCTAACAAAGCTCCGCTAATTCAGTGATTAACACATTTAATTTCTTATACATTCTTCACAATAAAAGCCCCCAATTATCTTGTTATTTGAAAGCTTTTATTATGAAGCAGCAAATGTTGAGTTTTCATCAGCAGTAAATGAACATCACTCATATATGAAACATGAAACCATAAAATAAAGCAGATTCCTGAAAGTACAAACAGGGAGGCAGGAGCGAAACTAAACCTCCCACCACAGAGATTCAGTCGGAAGCTACAAAAGCACTGAGAGCCGAACAAAGACTTTTAAAAAACGTGCACAGACACGAGGTGTCTCGCAAAACACACTTGTTTTAGGGGGAGAAGGGGGGTCGCCACAGGTCCGTGAGACGTCACTTCAACCTGCTTGGAGGCCGACCGACTCTACTCGTTTAAACTGGCGATGGAAATGCAAATGAACACTGCATGATTTGACTCAGCAACATGCCAATGACAACACAGTTAAAATGGTTTGGTGCTGACTCACTCAGTGGCATGTTACTGCCAAAAGGGAATTTTGTAATACTTCATTTTTTGAACACACTGTGATGTCCCTGTATTGAAAGTCATCCCTCAATGCTAACTTGTATCTGAGTCAGCTGAGAGTGCCCAACCTACACAAATTATTTCAGCAAGCTCAAGGCTCACGAAAGCAATGAACTAGCGCCGAGGTGATTTTGATGCCCTTTAATGTTGCATTTTCACCCTTCAGATTCCTTCAGTCTTCCCCCCACACAGACCAGCCAAAGACAAACGGCCACTCTCAATCACGTCTTTTATTTGTAAGGCACCAGAGAAGCTTCCTTACTGCTAAAAGGTTGATTCATTCTCATTAGAGTACACAGTTGCTTGTTTACATCTTTGTTTTTTTTGTTTTGTTTTTTTTTGTCCCAGGTATCTTAAAATGAGACTGTGTTCATAAACACATTAAACTGGTTTTTGTTTGCACAAAAAAAAAAAAAGGATAAAAAATTTACAACCTAGAAAACAATGTTAAGTGTTACGGTCTACGGAGAGAATGGGAGAAAAAACAGGAAAAAAACGACATGGTATACAACATTGTGCCTCTTAACTGTAGGCTTGTAATGCACACGTACAACACCAAATCCTCCATGATACACACACGTTAAAAAGCAGCTTTGAAACATACAAAAATGCTTTAAAAAATATGTATATTGATATATTCATATGTATACAAATTGGCCCTTCACAGCAAAAACAAACACACATACCATTCATATGTCTGAGTTTTGCCAAAGGAGCTTTTCTACAGAGACTGACGTCAGCATAAAGAGTGCAAATGATCTGATCTGTTCTCGATATGTTAAAGTCAAATCTCCAGGGAGGGAAAATCTTCAGCTACCAAACGCTAGTACAGACAGGAAGAAGGGGGAAAAAAAAAGGAGCACTGAGCCACAACTTAAGTGCTTTTCAAATTAAAAGACAGAGGAAAAAGGTTTAAGCTCCGATCTCGGACGTGCTCAGACGTTAAAAGGTGGGGTGTCAAAGCTCTGGGAAGCACTCACATTACAGGGGAATAACAGCCAACACCTGCAGCGAGCAGATACTCGGCCCGCAGTCAGGAAGTGAAGACGAGAGGAGACACAGCAGACTGACCTGGACCTCTGCAGACACTCAGGAGACGTCTGTCTTACTACTGATCAATGAGAGAGAGCACTGCTGCCCTCTGCTGCCTCATATATGAACAAGCCTACTTCTCATCCACACACCTCAACTCCACACTAACTGCATACAGTATGGACAATATACTAACCTTAATATGTTTAAGTATATCATTTAGTCAGTTGGTATAGAGGAAATCAACATCCTTAACAGTTTTAGACTGATGATCCAACTCACTCCATTGGAGGTGATTTTAGAAAGCCATTGCCAATTAAAACGAACATCAAAAGGAAATCAAAATGTTTTCCAGTAATTGTTTTCTGAGGTATTTTCACCACCATCTGCTGCATTCTCCAGCTGTGCACAGCAGCTCCTCCGTGTCCTTTGTGCATTGCATTGTGGAACAATACAATCAATCAGAAACACCCTCGAAAATCAAAGTATGCTCAAAACAGCCGGTTCTGAACACACTTCACCACTTTTCCAGTGTGAACACAATACATACTCAAAACCTGCTTGGACTGAAGAGTTATGGTTATGCAAGACATGAACTACTTTGCACGGGGCATTCGACCATCACAGAGAGGGGTGGACGGTGTGCAGTGCTAACCGATGAAATACGTGGATTACAGCGCACACTTTTCAGTCTCTCCTGGAAGACGTGAAAAGTGAGAGAAGACACTTGAATATAGAATGAAAAAAGAGAGTTAGACCAGCTTCATCACCTCCACACGGCTGCCCAACTGCTGCATTAAATGGCTGTGAATGTTGGATTGTTGATTTCGTAAAGTTACAGAAATCAGATGCAGCTGCTCCAATTGCAATGTCTGAAGTGTCGGGGAGGAGAAGCACTTCTGATGAAGTATCCTGCAGCCTTTAGTAGATTTCAAATCCATACTACATACTAGGGCTGCACAATATGGTGCAAAAAAAGCGACTATTTTGACATATATTATGATTTTGATGTGATTTTCGATCAACGAGAATGATCATTTTTACATCGCAATTTTCATTTTCACTAAAAAAATCTATTAAAATCATAATTTGGAGTCTGCTCCAAACAAACATGTTTTCTTACATCTGGAGAACAAGATTTATAGGCCAGGGCATCTCTGCAGTACTTCATTATAATGCTGGTTCGTCACACATTTCACATTCATCAAAAAAGTGGAGTTTCTGCGATCTAGATATTGACTTTGCCATATTGCGATTTCGCTAATATTTTGGTTAATTGTACTACATACAACATAGAAATTCTCAAAAGGTTTTGAGTATGTCATGTGTTCACATTTGCTTCGGTCCAGACGTCTGCATCTCCAATTCTGACTGTGAGTATCATGTTTGAATATGTTTTTTTCTGTGGGAACACTTGTTTGACGTTGCTTACAGAGCTTTAGCAACTCACCCCGGACACATTCTTCATTAAATCAATGTTAAAAATTAAAAAAAAAGAGGAAGATCTTCCCCTGACAATCACGCACAAGTTAAACAAGACAGGAAAAGACAGGTGCTTGATACAGTTTCAGTACAAACTGAAGTGTGCTAACTTACAGAAATACAGTACATGTGTGTCTTTTACGACTGCCTGGTTCTGAAGTTTAGATCCTGTTCAAGTTTGTCTTGGTCAGTTAAAGAGTGGACCAATACGAGGAGGGGGGCAGGAGCATGGGAGGGTGAGGAAAATACAAAAAGGTGCTTTAAGAAAAAAAAAAAAAAAGTTAAATTAAACAAGTGTTTTCTTCTTTCCGCTCACATTCACTCGAGCACACACAGACACGTTTTGAATGTCTAATTAGCCTGTCTTTAACGTCACGATAAACAACGTGTCAAAATTAAGTCTAATTTTTTCAGAGCTTAAATTCTTGTCATTTAAAGATGAGTCATGGTCCATGCCATGTAGCGCGCGTCGCAGCAGCAGCAGCTAGGCCTATGAAACACAAATCAACCCCCAAGATGGGTACACTACCATTTGTACAAACTATAGGTTTTTAAACGTAATATAATCCCATTTATTTGGGATTGAGGTACACAGCTAAGGTAACGCATCCAGTGGTTGGTCGTATGAAGGAAAATGGTGAAAAGTCATGAGGATTATGTTTGAATGCACCTGACAAGTGAAATGTCCCTTTAAAAACAACCCATTTAACATCAGACTAAGATTTAGTTTGGCTCCAAGTAAATAAATGAACGGTATCACTGTCCAAACAGCTCTAGGTAACATTTTTCATTTTTGGAAAAAAAAAAGGTGAAGGAGCTATTCTAAGTTGTGAGCGGAGGGAAAGGAGTTCGAGGGAACTGAGATGTTGTTAAAACTGCTTTCTGTGACTGGCAGACAGAGGCCAGCAAGAAACAATCAGAGGGACTAAAGAGGACATGAACAGAAAACACTGAAAACAGATCTGATAACCAAAAAAAAAAAAAGGTAAGAAATATAAACCTGTGAGAGGCAGATCCATGTAAGGGACACTGCTGTTAGCTTTCCTCCTCAGCTCTCACTGCAAATGGGAAAACGTTTATCTTGGTTAAGCCTAACAACAGTGGCTTACGCTAAAAAAGCATCTATTTAAAGTCTAGAAGCCTGAACTGAGCCTATTACCACTAAATAATAAGAACATTGAACTCTCAGCCATTCAGCAGTTTCGTTCTCTGCACATCCAAAAGTTTCAACTCTGTCCTCTCTGCTTGTCATCATCCCTGCAGTTACTCTTCTACATTAACACTCTGCAGACAGGCAGCCAGACTTACACCAATCTCCATTTACAGTTTTACCTTGCTTTTTTCACTTCACACCCCCCTCCGAACCTTCTCGTTGTGTCTGCATTAGTCTGACTTGTCCCCGTCCTCCCCTCGGGGCGCCCTCTCTGCGGCCTCCCGGGCCTTGTCCTCCTTCACCGCCTGGGCCTGGCCGTGGGAGTAGTTGGCCAAGATGGAGGACAGGGAGAGCAGGCCGGAGCTGGAGGAGACGGCGGGCAGGGTGGGAGGGGTGAGGCCCAGGGGCAGTGGGGTCACCGGCAGGGCCAGGCCCTGGAGCTGGGACAGGTGTTGCACCTGGAGCTGTTGCTGAAACACACAGAAGGCACAAAAGGCTTTGAGTTCATGAGTTAGAGATCCGGCTCTGCATGTTTCAATCAGTGCCTCATAATGCAGTACAATAGTCTTACTAAGTGCATATTTCTATTAACATTAATATTCTCCATTTGAATGCTTTGCATTAAGGCTTCTGTGTTGCATGTTTTAATTAGTACCTGACAATGAAGTATAACAGTGTCCCGTGTTTCACATTTTTCACCAAAATTAATCATTTAATTATTGCTCTGCATGATTAGAAATGATTTTAATAACTTTTCTAATCTGGATTCTTTTTTAAGGTTAACTCTACAACATCTGTCCAGGGACTACAGATGAAGAACAGTCTTTTGGCTGCTTTTCAAGCAACGTCTATTAATGTGCACGGGAATTTCACGGACGCCATGAAGGCCGTGGCTGCTGTTCACCCACGGTTTGGCCTTACGTCGCTCAAAAGCTTGAGGCCACAGTGGCCTTGATGCCCCACCTGCACTGGTGCAGCTGATTTCACCGTTTTCTCCTCTGCCTCTCTCTCGTTCTTAGACACCAGTGTTTTGTTGAGATTCTGAATTCTTATTGGGCAACATCCAGTGAAAAGCTGTGCACACAACCTGTTTTAACCTAATAATATAACATGGTGGTGGGTTATCGCTACAATGTTGACTTTGCTGATCCAGTAGCCTCAGAAGTGTTTACGTGCCTAACGAGTATTATAGCTTAACGTCTGTAACATTAATGTACCAATAAATTATTTTGTGAGATAAACATCTTATTCATTTATTCACTGATAGTTATTCCATGTATTAAATCATCATCCTTAACCTTTAGGTTAAATTCATTATTTTAGTGGCTCCAAAAAATTGACAACATCAAAGGCTCAGTGGGCCTCGCCCCTAAAATGATCAAACTTAAGGCCCGTTTGTTAACAGGAAATTCAATTATTACACAAAATGAACTTATCACTGAAACAAGAAATGCTTCTTGCTGTAATCTGATAAGCTGTTATGACAAGAAACTTTCATTTGTTGTTAATATGATAAAAGCATCCACTCAGTACATGAAGCCATTATAACATACTGGCTCTCTGTATGGTTTGCTTTAGTTTTATTCCATGCTTGGGATGAGGCATGATTCACCAATTATCTAAACCCACTCGCAGGGAGAAAAGCCTTCAGCTCACCCGTATGATGGAGTTCATCTCAGGGGGCGTGACTTGCTTGGCTATCTCTATGGCGCCCATGACTTGCTGTTGATGCTGAAAC
>JAPZEA010000007.1:9178869-9189912 GCA_029783685.1 Heniochus monoceros
AGGGGATGTTGTTTTGGTGGGTTGGTGGTTAAGTGGTTGGTGTTTTGGTGGGTTGGTGGTTAAGTGGTTGGTGGGTAACATCATGCGCACACAGTTAAAAGTTAGCCTGCCAGAAGATGCATCTTCCTGAAAGCCATGCAAAGTACATTTGTGATAAAGCATAGCCTATTGTTCGTTTTTGTGTCCACAGAACTATGAATCAATGCAGTGCAGAGCAACTTATTCAACAGCAGCTCCCACCTGCCCACACACCAGCTATAAAAATAGCTAACCTACTCAGCTAGACTACAGGATGAGGGGGCAAATCCCTCAGTATCCTAGTCCTCTGGAAGGGCAGATTTGTGACACCGTGTGCAGGCTAATAATTAAGAGGAATTGATAAATTAATGAATGGGCACCAAGATGGGTCCAGTAGAGGCACCTGAAGCCTCATCCAGTTGTTCAAGTGTTATGCAACCTGGTGGAAGCAACAGTGGAAAGCGAACCAAAGCGGCTGCTTCTTCCATTATCAAGTGACCATCTTCACCTTTCCACCGCCACCAGCTAACAAACCACAGTGGCGGCTTTGAAGCTGGCCAATTGATTAGCTTGGGGGCTAGTCAATAATGTCAAACTGGCCCACTGACAAGCATGTGGTAGCCTGTAAACGGTGACATCTTAGTAACTTCGATGTCAAATGAGCTGTTGTCTGCACACCCATGCAAATAGCTTACATGTACTCGAATAAAGAGGCACTGTCGCTGGTTAGCCAGCTCTTGCGGATATTCAGCTAGACAAGCCAGCTAACTAATTTTGACTCAACAAGCTAAAAGACAAGCCACGCATTTCGGATATCATGCCATAACGTTACTCATACTGACACCAGGCTTCCAGTTAGCAACCTTAACTAGTAGCATATTTGCTAGCATTGCCAAGAAGGCCCAAGGAGGTTAGTTTTCCATATAACGACGCAGACATTACAATAAAAAATGTATTTGAGAAATAGCATGCCACATACCAAGAAGAAGTAATTTCAGCTCTCTCCTGGAGTCTCGCTTGTCTCGGCGGAGTTGTTTGTCAATTTCTGCATTGATTCGTTTCGACTCCTTCGCCTCTTCGCTCAGGCAGCAAGCCATCATGGACTCCAGAGTCATCCCCACTGGTTTTGGCAGCCCAGTTTAGACGGGACCCGGCGACACTTCACTTGCCCACGGTTTCGGCTTATCCCGAATCCCCGGCACTCGCTTCGATCTCAGGCGAGGCGGTGGTCTGTCGGGCTGGACGGATGGATGGACGGGACTGGGGGAGGGGAGACTAGCTAGGGGCCTCGCTGTCAAGTTGTCCCCCCAGCCGAGCAGCAACTGCGACTTCACCCGGGTGTTCTCGGCAAATCACGGGAGATTCGGACAGGGGAGGGAGTCAGGAGACGGTGGGGCCTCCCCGAGATGCTTTGCCTCAATAAAGCTAATGTTAAAAATGACTGCAACAGATAAGCCACTCAATACCTGTTTTTTATCATTAACCCCCTCTGTCACTTAGTGGTCCAATTCTATATTTTCGCTGTCACTGTGGTTCAGTTCTATCTTCACAATCCGTCAAAAGTGGTTCAAAACTGCAGTGTCGCGACATCCAAACCCGTAACAGTTGATATCTGTGCAGTCTCTCCAACGTTAACTAGCTATTTTACGTTAGTAAAAGTAGTAGTCCTCGCTAGTAAGCCAACATTAGAGTTATAACCGTTAATGCACTATCCACGCCGCAGCAATGCGTCCATTTACCAAGTAACTACATTAGCCAGCGTTGGCTAAATTACACGTAACGGCTACGAAAGCTGCCTTGCTAGCCCGCTAGCTCACTTAACAACGCCTCAGCTAACGTTGTGTCAACCCGCAGTGATTGAAACAGCAAGCTGGTTGAAGGAATTTGTCCGCCTAGCTAGCGATAGCAGAGCAGCACCCCATCACATCCTGACTCATTCTGACGGTAAAATACACGGCTACGACCACGGCCTGATAGAGGGGATAAAATGCGTGCCGGACCGGCGGCTTTTCGCCAGAAATGTATTCGCCGCAAACAGCTGGCTTTCGTGTAGCTCGTCGCTGGAACAAGGTCGGCACACACCAGTCTGATGCCAGGCGAAGAGGAGGAGATACTGTGGTGTTGAGTGACAGACGGAGAATTGCATGAAACAGGTTTGTGACAGACCAATTGAATGAACGAGGCGGGTCCTTGTGGTGGGATCTGACCGTGGGCGAACAAGTTAGGTCGATGAGAAGATGCAATAAATAATCTAAAAGAAAATAAAAAGGCTAATATGTTTGAATTAGGAAGAGGTGTTTTTCAGTTTTTATATGTCCTAAGGCAATGCATGTGAGATCATTGCAAAAACAATAAAATAGTCCACCACCTGCTGCCTGTATGCTGCACATATCAGTGCACTGCTGAACAAGATCTGTCAAAGTGTGGTGCATCATTGTACCTGATCGTCACCACAGAATAAGTAGATAATCCCCATCAGTTCATCAATAACCTGCAGTATAATGAAAGCAGCATTAGACTTAATAGCGATGACTGTGGTGGACGTGTGCTGTGGTAGCAGCGACATCTTGTGGCCACAGCGTGCACCTGCATGTACGAGCTGTGCACAGTACTCATTCATTAACTCCAGGAAGCAAAGGAGGAGGTTTGGCATTGAGAAATATGTGGGTGCTGCATCTGCATCTTCATAAACACTGAGCTGTCTCATCTGAATCCATCTCTCTATCTATTACTGTGTTTTGACTCTTAAAGATTTATTTTTAACCACCTATAACTAACAGTAACTGTTTTAATACTTTTAGAGCCAAGTAATGAGCAAAATTTAAAGGAAAGTGGCTACACAATTTTGTATATTTTCTGTGTAACAGATGTTTCCATTACACACTGGTTACAACATAGCATCAAAGATAAGATGAAACCACATACAACAAACTTATTTTAAACTGGAATCTTTATGCAATGATGCACTACATGAAAATATCCAAAACACAATAAATGAGCACAGTGTCATGATAGAAAAATGAATGATATAAAAAAGTATGTAGCCATACCAGCAGTCCCTTCAGGCTGTGATGTTCATAACACAATAGAAAACTATTGTTTGATGAAAAAGTGGGAAATATACAAATTTGCTTTACAATTATGCTCCTGCTGAAATCAAAAGTGCTTTTTCCATGGATGTATTATGATTTTAAGTCATCTCAGACTTGGTATGACAGGCACAGGTCTACATAATCAGATTTAGCTTGTTTTCAATCAATGTAAGCTTTACTTTGTCCATGTCTGGTTCATTTAGGTTCAACTATGCTTTGAGATCAATGCTAACATTGCCATGCTTTAGTATGCATGGTTACTGCATATAGTTACAACACCGTATGGCTACAACGTAAAAGTACAAGTTTTTAAAAGGATTTCAGTTTCTGCTGGAAGATTTTTCAATTGTTCTGCTGTTCAAAATAGTCACAGAAGAGGTGTCGGACCTCCTCAGCATGACTTTGGTCCATGCTGGTTGAGACGAGCTGCTTGTGGCTGGGCTGAGGGCTCTCTGCCTCGGCCACCTCCCCCTGCCACTCCGCCTTGAAGGCGTCGCCGTGGGACTCGCACATGTTGTGCAGAATGCAGCAGGCCAGGATCATGGTGGGCACCACGTCCAGTCCGCAGTCGTTCCTCTTGCTCAGACACTGCCAGCGTGCCCTCAGCCTCAGCAGCGCCTCCTCAGGCACGCGCAGCGCTCTGCCAAGCCGCCGATTAAAGAGCCGCTGTGGCTCTGTCAGTGCCGTGTGGCTGGCCCTCCTGCCCTTTTCCTCGGGATAGGCCTTCATTAGCCAGCTCTGGAGAGGGTAGCAGGCCTCCCCGAGCAGCACATACCTAGACACAACAGATGGTTTTCAGGCAGTTATACTTGACATCCTACCAGCACTGCAACATTGAGTTGAGCCACAAAATCCCCCAGCTGCAATAACTTTTAAGGAACCCGCTGTTTCGTTTTTATTTTGTTTTGTTTGTGTGTGTGTGTGTGTGTGTGTGCGCGCGTGTGTGTGTGTGTGTGTGTGATAACTATATATATGTATGAGTGGGCGGGCATGCAATTTTTCCTGACGAGCAACTCAAATAGGGTAAAATCATGAAATTGAAATTGAAATGAAATCATGAAACATGTTGAAATATTGAATGCATTTATTCAGACCCATGCTCACTCAGTAAAAAATTTTAAAAAGAGATATATGGTGTAATACAACAAAAATATGGATGGTATCTGAATGAAGTCCAAATGTTCTGTTTGTTTTTTGCATGACTTTTTTAAGCTACAGGCTTTAAAATGCTACACAAAAACGCACAGCTATTTGCTCTAATGAAGAGAGAATGCAACTTAAACATCGAATAAAATGGATAGAATATTTATCAGCAGTCTGTATATGCTTGTCAAGTGGTATCTATCTGTCAGTCCTTCCCTCTCCACCATGAAATTCTTTAACAGCTGTGGAGATTTCATTTAGGCTGAAAGTCTAAAACTAGATGTTGTTTCAAAGTGGACAGATGAGTGGCAAAGGCTGGATGAAAACTTGATGAAAAGAAAGGAGGCGCAAGAATAACAATTTACTTCTTTCCTCAAGGTGGAGATCTGCATATGCAGTAGATGCATACGACTTAATGCTGTTTGCTTTAACTTCACCTGAGCGGTTTTCCCATGAAGACAGGTGGCGGGTCAGGCGACAGTCCCCCCTCTGCAGCTGTGGCCCACAGCGATGAGTTCTGTAAGATGTCACCTGGGTCTGTCCCACCTGGGAAACTGGCACATACGTCCCAGAACTGCCCCCGGCCACTAACGGCCACCTGAAACACAGAAGAGACAGAAAGAGGTGAGAAATGAAAATCTGATGCAGGAAAAGCTCACAAGCATGTATTTGCAGCAGCACGTCTACCTGAGACAGCACTGAGAGCCAGCCAGCAGGGTTGGCGTAGTCAGACACGTTGTTCGACGGGGTGATGATGGCTGTGTGCAGTGTCGATATGGCAGCCACGCAGTGAGGGAAGCCATAATGGGACAGGAAGAGCTGGGCTGAATCCTCCAGCTCCTGCTCATTGGGGGAGCGCAGGTAGATGGAGCTGAGGAGCGCCACGATGGCGTGGCACATGTCTCTAACACACCTGCACACGGTGGACTTCCCCACACCGAACAGGGTGCTGATGGTGCGGTACTCGATGTTGGACGCCAGGCGCCACAGAGCCACTGCGACGCGTTTCTCCACCGGCAGCGCCAGGCGGAAGCTGGTGTCCTGGCGAGCCAGACGGGGCCTCAGCTTGTCACAGAGGTAGAAGAACGTCTCCCGGCTCATGCGGAACTTGTCCAGCCAATCACAGGGCTGGAATTCTGTCATCACCACCCGCTCCCACCAATCGGTGCTCGGAGTGGTGGTCCAGGGGCGCGTGCGGATGCGGACGTTGGAGCGGATCCCTCCTGCTATCATCATCTGGGGAGAAGATGATCAAAGAAAAGACTTCCTTTAAATTACATAACTCGTTAATAACCACTGAGTCTGTGCCTCTACTGAGACTATGACTCATTTATTTTCTGTCTTGAGCTTTAGAGGTTTTTTGGAAAGATCTATTTGCTATTTTATCCTCCACAATTTGCCATGCTTTTTCTCTTAAAGGTGAGGTGAGTCATTCTGAAGCAAAATTGTTAATATTTCCATCTCTACTTCTTCACAATGTATTCCCATTAGCACGCCAGATTTTCCGTCCCCCTCGCCCTCCCGTCCCCTCTTCCTGTGCAGGAGCATGAATGCCACCTGTTGCTAATTGAATTTCAAATTCAGCAAATATCTTTCTCCAGAATGACTCACCTCACCTTTAAATGGGAAAATGGTTCTTTGACTACAGTAAGAAATAAAATTCTGCTTGATAAAGTTTGTTCTATTTAAAGCCAAGTTTTAACTTATATCTATAAATGGAAATACACTAACAATTAATTTTTGACCATTTAGCTGCAGCTTTTCTGGTATTTTTATGCTGAATGTTGAAACAATTAGTCAATGAGTGCATGAGTCAATTGACAGAAAATAACAATTGCAATCCACAAATATAGTGTTTAGATAGTTCATCCAAAGTGTCCAAAGATAATTTAAAATGAGTCGTGGAAAGTAACCACCATTACTCGTTATTTGACTTGATTTTACTTCCTCCATTACAATTCAAAAAGAAATTGTACTTTTTACGTAAGTATATTTATTTGATACCTTCAGCTACTAGTTGCATTTTCACATCAGTAATACAAAATATAATCAGCAAATAAATAATGGTGTATTGTTATGGATAACGATAAGACTCCATTGATCCCTTTGTGAAATTCACATATAACCCAGCAGTATATATTATAAAAACTAAGCCCCGCCATTACCAGCTGTTATATTTAAGTGATGTACACGCTAATGCATCAACAATTATAATTCAATTTTAGAATATACATTATTCTGAAATTAGCCATTCTACTACTTTTTTTTTACTTTTGTACTTCATTTGAGTAAAAATGTGAAAGCAGGACTTTTACTCTGTGGTATTGCTACTTTTACTGAAGTAACGAGTAACTTCTTCCACTACTGCATACAACAGAGTATAGCCAGTATGGCACGTTAAAGTAATATGCAGCCATGTGGGCCGGAGAGGCAGAGACTGACCATGAGCATCCTCCTCTGTCTCTGGAAGAAGTACTGCCGGTGTCTGATGCGTCTCTGGATCTCACTGCGCCTCTGGACGTTGGCGTTGTTGATGTCTCTCCTGCGCTTCAGCAGCATGTAGGTCATGAGGAACATGAAAGACCGCAGCTGCTCCGCTTCCTCCATTTTGACGAATGCAGCCGGGAGGCAGCACGCCAGACATTAGGTGTTAGGATAAGGAAGGTGATGTAAACAAAGGCGCTCAGGTGTTGCTGCGGATACTCTCATTTCAACAGACGCTGTAAGCTAGTCTAGCTACTTCCGCTTTCTCCCGTTCGTGTCTGAGCAGAGTGGTGCTGCCATCTAGTGGCTGAAACTCAGCAGCGACCGAGAGCGCTGCATCAAGACAGAAAACATTTCCACTGGTGGAAAGTAACAAGTATTTTGTGAGTCAATGAAGAAAAAACAAAAACACTTCTAAAGAGTACTTTTACTTTACTTAAGTATTCCCATTATATAGTACTTTATACTTGTGCTTCACTACATTTTGGATGCCAGTATTGCACTTTTTATTCCACCACATTTGACAACATTAGCTACTGGTTACTTTGCAGATTTAGATTATGAATAAAATGTAAATCAAGTAATAAATGATGATGTGTTATTATATATGAAGCTACGCAGCCGTGCATAAAGTGGTTGAAATTATCCAAACCTTTACCAGCTGCAACATTACTGATGCTTACACATTAATGCATCTTTAATTATCATCCACTGAAATTGTATATATTATTCTATTTTCTATTCTAATGTATAGAATATGATTCTATTTCTATTCAGCAATTCTGCTCAATGATTACCTTTGTTTATGGTACTTTAAGTATATTTTGATACTAATACTTACTTAAGTTGAGAGCATTTTTATACTGTGTACTACTTTTACTTAAGAAAAAGATCTGAATACTTCTTCACCTGCTGGAAATTTCTAATATGCCACATAAACTTGAACTCATGAACATTACTTTGTACTATTCTCTACAGGATGTTGCCTCAGCATTCAGTCCAACAGACCTTTAAAAATTGTGATGCAAAATGGTTTAGGCTTCATCAAGACTGTTTGCCAAACGTTGTGTCCAATAGACAGAAATGAATTAAAAAAAATGTTTTCCTATTAAAAAATGTTCAAGTGGTCTCTCTGGATGTCAGAGAGAGCATTAATTAGGTGGTTTGTATTCACATTTGTGTGTCTGTCAATTTGCTCACATTGAAATACAGCCATTTAAATTAATTCCACATTTAGCCTCGATGTCTCGACATCTTTCAACCTGCAAATGAGGGACAACTAATCTTTTAGAAGGAAAATGCTTTAATGTTTCAATTCTTTCACATGATATACATGTTTACGGCCTTGCTTATTTTCTCTGTCTTGGCTCTCTGGGTCTTTTTCCTGATGACCTGTACTTCTCTCAGTCTCTTTTAGCTTGAACAAACCCACAATCTTCTCTTCATTTCAGGACTAGCGCTGGAGGAGAATTCTGACCTGCTTGGTCTGTCTTTGGTCTTTGGACCTTGTATGACGACTCGTTCATGCATCAGTGAGTCCACAGTAAAGAAAAGAGAATTAAAAGCTCTTTTATTCTTTATTATCTCTTTCATCTTTGTTTCTCCAACTCTGTCTGCAGGCTTCTTTCTTTCGCTCTGACTTATCAGTGTTTCTTTCTTTGCACTAGTGGCACATTTGAGATAAATAAGTGAACATCAATGTGCAACTCTTCTCCTCTAATCCATGTTTACTCCTCAGATGTTTTCCACTGCAATGTCTTCATCAGGACAGCATATGAGACCGGCTCCTGTCAAACTGGGTAACCGTTTCTAACAAATGGTTACCCGAACATTAGAAACGCTTAAATGTGATGCAATACAATTCAAGAGCATCACAAACGACAGCCTCCAAAATGTGTGAGTTTAATTAACATCCCTCTCGACAAAACATGAAAGTGAGAAGTTAAAGAAAGGAGGATTTATTACAGTGGTGTTGCAGTGGATTGCATTATACCCAGATCAGGACAGAGTGTTGCTCTCTAATCTGAGCAATTCACAGCAAAGGCAAGACAACAATGGAAACTGTCATGGTGTATACAGATCTGCAGGAATGCATTTAGTCTATGAAAGGAACTCGCTGTCCTTCACACAGCACTGCTTGCTTAGTCACAGCAGATGTCGATTTCTCATCTCTTCCACTTCAATGAGTACAATAACAGACATCGAGCAATATGTTTCGCAATTAGTGTTAATCTTGCAGACAATCTAATAAAAACAAGTCATAGTGCCTGCGTTGAGTTATAAAAAAACACACACACACAAACTGATATTTGACGGGTGCCAAAACATGAGGGGATCTGTGATCTGCGGCGGACTGCCCGTCCTTATCCTTTTAGGCCTACTTTTTTTTGTTTGTTTGTTTGTTTGCGTTTTACCCACGTGTGGATAACTGAACTTAATACGGACGAAACATATTTGACGGACTAATAAACCAACGCCCCGAGATGAAAAGTAAAAAAGAAGAAGCATTAAAAAAAAGGGATGAAGGCATCCGAGCGCCTAACCTGCTGTTCTCTGTGGGTATTTCATGTTGAAAAAGAACTGTGATATTTTTACTTTACTTTCAAAGTTTTATAAATAATGTTTATTTGCCTATTTAAAACGATCTGCTCTGTCTCTTCGAATTTCATATTCATTTGCTTGGTGTTTTTAATACTTACCTTGTACACAGGTGAACCTGTTGAGCATGCGCGCTTTAGTGAAAATGTGTTTCAGTAAAAGGAAAAAAGTAAAGATAACTTAATAAAATAATTGTTGATCAAGAGAGTATAAAGTTTAGTCTTATTTTTTTTATTGCTGTGGTGTAGAGCTGACTAACAGTTGTAAATATTTATCAACATGTACGAAATCTTTGCTGCTTTCACGGGGAGAAAACTTTTGGTGATCATAGCGCCTTGGTGCTGTATTCCCTGACACGTTTTTTACAGCGAGGCCTAATTGGCCAACATGCTTTGCGTCCTGTAATGCAGGGTGACAGCGAGAGGTCATAGAGAGGCCGACTCACTAACCCGGATGATCTGCGAGAGAGATCATAGAGATCAAAACACAGCAGATTGTGGAAATAGGCTTTATTCTGCCCGTGGAGGAGGACGGACGATATAGAAACACGCTTCTTAAATTTTGCAAGTGTCCATTTTCCCAAGACAGCCAGGCTTTAATCCAGTAAACAGGCTGTGCCGTGCACGCTGCAAATATATTCTTTAAATGAACATAAATAAGGCTGCAGCCCCACTTATGGCACATTTATTATGGCTGAATCAATGTCATATTTTGTGTTGCATAAATGCACACATAAAGTATAATCTTAAAAGAACAAATTATATCTATTTGGATAAAATAGACTATTTGTTTAATCGACTTTTGTTGTCCGGTTTTGATTGGCTACAGGCAAAAATCAGCACAATATCCGAACAGTATTTTTCCTCTATTGGCATAAAGCTGCTCTAATTTATTTCTGTTATAGACTATTTTTAAATATTGTTTTGGGGTTTTTATTTGCTGTAATATGCTTGCAGCATCTTCCCAAACTTCAATTTGGAATTACAATATTCCCCTTCAGTAAACTGTATTAACCTGCACAGAGCAGCTGTTAGCAAACATTTCTACTGGACTGTAAGTGGACGTTAAATCCAAACAAATCGCCTGCGGTGAAGTCCTGACGGGATGAGAGCAAAGTGAGCAAAGCAGCCGAAACCAGAAGTTAAAGTCGAGCTTTTCCAACTGATGGGACAGACACCTGGTTCCGTCCAATTTGCAATTAATTAGGCTACAGTAACTTCTGCAACACACAAAAGCCTTTCAGCTTGAAGCTAAATCTGTATGGAGAGAGAGATAGAGAGAGGAAACAAGTGAAGGGAAATAAATGGGGTTGGGTCGGCGGGGGTGTGTGTGGGTGGGGGGATTTCTTTTTTTTATTTTTGCTGCTCCTCTTTCAAACCACGGGGACAAAATGGCTGAATATTTCCGTTTCTATTGAAAATAAGGACGACCGGGGGACTAGATGAAAAAGTCTTTCTCGCAGTCAATAAGGTTGTCAAACTGGTCAGCGGTAATCAGTGCTAATGATGGGTCTGGGGTCCCTGCTCGGACAAAAGGGGCCCTGCCGCTGTTTTGTAAAGGGAAGCGACCGCGGGTCCCTCTCCAAAGAAAAGACTCCTGTGAGGGTAGTCTGGGGCGCGGAAATCACGACTTCAGTGTGTGTGTGTGTGTGTGTGTGTGTGTGTGTGTGTGTGTGTGTGAGAGAGAGAGAGAGAGAGAGAGAGAGAGA
>JAPZEA010000007.1:9868862-9888733 GCA_029783685.1 Heniochus monoceros
CTAAAACAATAGAGTTGATTTTTTTTTTTTTTTTTATCTTTCACAAGCATAAGCCCTTTACAGGAAATGATCTAGCGTAAAAGTGTATGAAGAGGAAATGTGACAGATAACTGTAGACTGTGGCCAATACAACGCATGCCACGCAAATCAAATCAGTGACAAACAACCAGAGTTTGAATAACTATGCAAGAACAAACAATGGAGGTTAAGACTTTTGTGAGAATACATGCATCAAGAGTGTGTATCTGTGCCTACGTGGTTGTTTGCGCACTCATACCTCCTCAGGCTTTCCAGCTCAGCCTCATTCTGCTCTTTGATTTCCCGTTTTTGATCATTAAACTCTGCCTTCAGGCGCTCAATGTCGTCAACACGAGATGAGCGAGCAAGCAGCTGCTCTTTCAGCTCTGTAAGAAAATGTGGTTGACAACAGAGACAGAAAAAGGTAAGAACACAGTAACTGGAAACACACACATGCAGTGAAAGTCTGTGTGCAGTTTTTCAAGTTTTCTTCTCCTCTGCGTCACATCACACCACAGACAACAGCCATTGTTAATTAAGTTTTATACAACTTGTACTTTCGTTTAATTTTGAATATCTTTACAGCGAGTATCAAAATAAATGCAGTAAATGAATTCACAGAACTGTCAAGTCAAAATCAGTCTCACCTCCCAACTCTTGGCGACTAGTCCTCATGCTCTCCAGCTGGGTCCACAGCTGACCTACTTCTTGTTCTGAGCTCTGTTTTAGCAGGGTCTTCTCCTCCTGTAGGCGCAAAACCTGGTTCACGGAGAGGAAAAACTGTTTTGTAAGTTTCTATTGTTTTATGTACTGGTGTTAGCTGAGATGTCTAGAAAATGACAACACAAAAATAATGTTAAGTTCTGTTGATCAATGCAAGGGCCTGTGTACTGAAATAAGAAACAAATGGCAATTTAGCTGGATGTTAATGCGTTTGAGTGAAGTAACCTCTTGCTGCAGTTGCTGTTCCTTCTCCTCTAGATGGAGTGCTTGCTGCTCTTTCTCCTTCAGCACTGCCTGGTGACTGGTAATCAGGTCCTCCTTGGTGCCTGAGCAGCATTTACAACAGAGTGAGCAAAGCAACAAATTCTATAAACTAGAACACAAAATACATTGAATAACAGGTAACTCTGTGGCCATGAGACAGAAATTGGCATAATTCTAATAGCTCTACTACTGGCAGACAGAAATGAGGTGATCTTCAAAATCACGACTGCTATCAGCCAGTCAGCATTACATTCTATGTAGACATGAAGATACAGATTAATTTCTGATAAGTTTCCACTATTAAAATAATTAATTTGGAGGATTGTGCAGCCTTAGTGGTAACGTAAAGTATGCGCTGAGTGAGGAGGGGAGGCTGGAAAGATTGTAGAAGGATGCCAACTTACAGACAGCAGCATCCCTGTCAGCCCGGGCTTGTTTCAGCTCCTCCACTAGTTTCTGGCTCTGCTCCTTACTGGAGGTCTGGAGTTCCTCAAGCCTGACCTGTGACTCCCGCAGCTCTGACTGGGTCTGGGACAGAGCTGCCTGGGCTTCAGTAAGAGCTTTGTTGGTCTGGGAGAGGGAGGCCTGTGTGCTGGAGAGTTCTGTTTGGGTGGCAGTAAGGCTGTTCTGGGTCTCTGAGAGGGATGTTTGAAGGTTTGACTGGGTACTCTCAGCCTCCTTATCCCACTGTGACCTCAGAGCCTGAGGAAAAAAAGACGAATATGAACTGAAATATATGATCAAAATAAATAAAATATCGCATAACTTCCAAAATATTCAATGCAATGGCAGTACAGATGTTTAAACAGCTTCAATTAGCCTTTCAACATTTGTGTAACACATTTTCTAAAGCTTTACCTGTATGTTTTTGGAATGTTTGTCCTCCATAGCAGCTCTCTCCTGAGCAACAGAAGTCTCCCACTTTTGCTTCAAATCGTCTGAACATACAGATAAAAAGAACACATGAAAAGATTCACCCACATCACAGAATTTGAAGGTTACATCTATCGTTGTGTTCTACTTTATCCTGAACAAGCTTCTAAAGAATGAGGGTGACTCACTCACATTCATAATGGCCAACGTGTTGAGTACACCGAAGGGCAATCGTGAAAAAAGAACATGGACTGAACAAGTGAAAGCCACTCACTCATGTCTTGTCGGTGCAGCTCACACAGCCTCTCCTGCTGCTCGTGGTTCTGCTGTCTGATCTGATCCAGTTCGAGCTGATGCCGGGCCTGCAGAAGTGCACTTTCCTGGGAAAACGTGTCCCTCAGGGAGGCCTGGACCTTGGTGAGAGCGGACTCCTGCTCCTGCTGCGAGTTTACCTGGGAGTGCTCCAGCTGGGACATGTGGACGCTGGTCGGGCTCACACGCAAGGCTTCAAGCTCACTGATCCTCTGGACCTGAAGAAGCATAAGGTGCAGTTTGTGTGAGTGTTTCCTGAGTCTTGTAGTTACTGCATCTGTGTTATATTTACATTTTAGGCACTTATTGACACTGTTACTCTCCATATCAATTTATAACTGGTGCAAAGTAGAATAATTGCTGAATTTCCAAAGTTACAAGATACCACTATTAAGTACTACTAAGGAGTACAAGTCAATGTAACTGACAAAACAAAGAATGATAGTAGTGATATTTTGCAGCATGCGTGGCTGAGGATGTCCTCATGCTGTAAACACACATGGTCTACCTGGGCCTGCTGCAGTTCAGCCTGGTGGGCAGCCTCCATGCTCTCCCTCAGCACAATAAGCTCCTCACTGTGTTTCGCAGTCAGCTCTGAAACCATCCTCTCATGCTCACGTTCAGTGACCTGGGGGGAGACAGAACAGGAGACATGAGAAGCTGAAAAATAATATAAAGAACGCAAAAAGTGACGTAAGTTAGAGATGAGTGATTCCACTGTAGCTTGTCATACTGGGAGTGAAGTGCTTGCTCAGGAGTATTAAGACTTATCAATCCTAATACCTGTTTGATTAGGCTGATCTTGCTCTTCTGTTCTTCCTCCATAATGACCTGCCGCTTCAGCAGTTCTGACTCCAGGCGAGCGTTCAACGCAGAAATCTGGAAATTTATGCAGATAAACATGAAGGAAATTCCAAGACTAGAAGGTACTCTTTCAAAGTTAAGGAACATTAATGCTGCACAATCCTCTTATTTATAATTTCAACAATACTGACAAATATTAAATCTGAATCTGGATCTGTATGTATGTAGGTTTCAGTACCGTGCAAAAAAAAAGTTACACTACATGTAATATATAGAAATATATAATACACAAATAAATAACAAATGAAGCAAACATGGGTCCTGAGAGTTTTCAATCAAAACATTTACATTAAACTCATACTGACGAAGTTTGCATTTGTAAATCCCACCTCTTGTTGTTGTTTCTCCGTCAGGTCTTTTATCTCCTGTTGGTGAGTTGACTCGAGCCTTTCTATAGCCGCCTCAACAGCCACGACCTGCTTCTCCAGGAGAGCCTTCACCTCCTCCTCACTCTCCCTCCTCTGCTCCTCCAGGTGATGCCTCACATCAAGGAGCTCTTTCTCCTTCTCCTGTATCTCTTCCTCCCATTTCTCCTTCTCTTCAGCCAACTGTAAAAATGATTTTTGTGCATCATGTTAATCTCTCCACAGTAGTAATTATATGAATAAACTGTTATTACATTATATATATCTCACCTCCACATCCTTGGCTTTTAGCAGGTTCTCAAACTGTTCCAGTTCCTCCTCTAGGACTTGTTCCATTTTTCTAATTCGTTCATCCATCTCCTCTTCTTTTCTCCTGTGCTCCTCCCTCTCCTGTACTGCCTGGGCTTGGGCCTCCTCCAGGTTAGCCAGGTTTTGTCTCAAACAGGCAACCTGAGATTCCAGTTCATTCTTCTCTTTTTCAGCGCTGTCCAGACTGCTCTGGCTCTTCTCCAGCTCCTCCTGCAATCTTCCCACCTCTGTCTGAACATTTAGAACCTGTGCACGAGTAATTTCAAGCTCCTTTAATGTTTCATCCAGCTCCATAGCCCTTTGACCTTGTAGGGCTGCCGTGGTTTTCTGCATCATTTTTGTCTCTTCAAGCTCTGACAGAAGAAGTTCACAGCGAGCCTTAAAAAAGGAAGAAAAAGAAATTCCGTTAGCTGTTTGAACATTATATTAATTTATCATATCAATTCACTGCCTCTTCCCTTTGAAGCCTTTTGGCACAAACACAGTATATAACTGCTGCTGCATAGAACCATTTCCATCCATTTAAATAGAGTTGCATTAAAAGAAAAAAAGAAAAAATAAATTTAAAAAAACAACCTGCCTCCTCCCTCAAAAATAACGAAAAATAAACAAAAACTGCATGCAGAGACTAGTGTGTCTACATTCCTATTAAGACACTAAGTCAAACCCAATTATTCTGGTATACCTGCAGTGTTTGCAGCTGGTTGTCGTCTCTCAGCTCTGGGCTCCGTTTGGCAGATTTTGAAGCCTGCTTTATCTCCTGCAGAGACAATAGCAGCCGCTCCTGCTGTGTTTGATGAGACGGGAGTGCAGCCTCCTTCTCATTCTCATTTTTTAGCTCCCCTACCAGTTTATCTCCTTCCTCTGACGGAGAGGGAGACGGGACCAGCAGGCAGGTTTCAGCAGCTTCCTTTCCCATCAGCAGTACTGCATTCTCTTTTCCTCTTTCTCCCATTAAGGCACTGAGTTTGTTCTTCAGGTTGTCTTGTTCATGGGCTTTCAAGTTCATCTCCTCCTCAACATGTCGCCTCTTTTCCTTCTCCTCTTCAAGTTCCCAGAGAGCCTGCCTGAGCTCTTCTGTTACTTGGGCCCACCTGAACATACAGAGATAGTTTAAAAAAGAAGAGCATTGAGCACACAAAACATAGGGTCGTCAATTATATTTTTCATATAGTTTACCTGAACTAACACTAGTAGATGAATTACATTAACTTAATCCAAAAGCTTTAACATAAATTTTAAGATAACTATGACAAAACAATTCAGGGAGAGCTAGTTAGTGGAAAGAGTGGTAATTTACTTAATGCATTGTACTTTTAACAAACCAACATTGTTTTTTTTTTTTACTGTGGTGAAAACAAAAATATTAGGATGAAATATTTACTCTCAAAACTAAAGTTAGCACAGACATTCTGCAAGTAAACTGAGCTACAGTGAATAAGAAATGTGTCATATAGTTACAAGAAACACACAATAAGCTGAAACAGTCAAGAAGCAAAGAAATGTGTCTGGAAAAAAATGAAACAAACCACATGCCCTAATTAACTTCATTACTGTACCTGCTCCTGGCCTCCTCCAGCTCTTCAGCACTCTTGATAACTTCCTCCCTTAGCACATCCAAGTCCCTGTCCTTGACAGCCAGCTCCTCGCGGAGCTCCCCACACTGCTGATTCAGCAGTTCTTTTTCAAGGTCTGTCTCCTCAAACTGCTGTTCAGATAATTTACTCATCTCCACCTCACTGGAAGTGGAGTTATGAAGCCACTGAGACAGAGGCTGAGGGTTGGATTTGTCAGCCACAGGGATGCCAGGGGAGCAGCGTGGGCTAGAACTGTTGTGGAGGTTGTCGTTTTCTTCGGGGAAACGGTTTGAAATCGATAACAGAGGCTCATCTCCCAACACTTCACTGTTGAGTTCAAAACTGTGATGAGTGGAACAGACACAAATTAGAAGATTTAACTAGCCTATAAAACAGAAACACTCTTACAGATAGCAGAAATAACATTTCTCTAACCTGTAGTCTGCAGAGATGTCCAGCTGACTACAATGTTCGAAGCTTTCATTGACCACTGAAGATTGGGAGTGTGCAAGAGGAGCTGAAGATAAGTAGCGCTCCATCAGAATATCCCCAGAGTCTGATACATTCATGGCGTCCTGATCAGGTCCACTGTCCAAAATGTCTTCATCTATATTAAACTTTTCATCACAACTAAAACCAGCCTTAGCTTGGTTCTGCCGATTCTTGGAGGCTTTGAGTCCCATCACCTCTTCCTCTCTAAACTTCAGCTCTTTCTCCCTCTCCTCCAACAGCTGCCTGACTCTCTCCACCTCCTCTCTGTGCTCCTCTTTAAGCCTCTGCACCTCCTCCTCCTGCCTCTGTCTTTCCTCCTCGAGGCTCTGGAGACAAAAGGCAGAGCTCGCCACCTCCTCACTGAATCTCCTCTCTACATTTCCTTCCTCCTGAAGCCTTTTCCTCAGCTCCAGCACTTCTTTGTTCAACTTCTCCTTCTCTGCTTTGTACTGCTCCATCTCAAGGCACTTAGTTTGGACTAAACTTAACTGGGTCTGAAGCTCTTCCCTTTCCTTTCGCTCCTCTTCCCTGCCTTTCTTCTCCTCCTCCAGCAAAGAAAGCACATGTTGGTGTTTCTCTATCTCCTCCGCTAGTTCAGCGCATATGCGTTGGCTCTTCTCCCTTTCTTCTTCAAGCTCAGCCCTCAGTTTTGGCAGGATAGTGTCTGTCTCACTGTCACTGCTAAAGCCTTCGACGCTTGACTCTGAGCCAGGCCCTGCACTCCCTGACGGTACCTCCTTATGACTGATGTCTGCATCTTGGGAGCAATGGCCATGTTGATGCTGTTGTTGTTGAGTATTGAGGACTTCAGCTCCTGACTGACTTTTGATGCGCAGAAATTCTACACTGGTCTGTGTGAAAGACAATTCAGAGAATATTCAAGTTCAGTTGCTGTGCATATGAATAGTTAAGTGCATATTTTTAGGCAACAATAATCCTGTGCTGTCACAGATTTAGTTTTGAGTGGCACTTACCTGCTGGAGCTGTCTCTGCAGCGCCTGAATCTGTCCAGCAAGTGACTGCGCCTCCAGCTGCACCTGGTCTCTACTGGCCAATGCATCCTGCAGTTTGGAGCTGAGCCTCGCAATTATCTCATTACGCTTCTCCACAGCCTGCTGCAACTGCTGTAAGGTTTATAAAAGAATGGGTCAATTTGATAAGCACAGACATAAACACAATGACACATGCTTTTCTACAGTGAAGCACAGCACATTTTGAGAGTATACTGTAGCATGCATTTCTACCTTAAGCTGTCCAAAGACGAAATAATACAAAATAAACTAATCAAAACAAGTTTTCCTCAGTGGCCAGCCAGAGCACAGACAAAACCACTGACCACTTCAGTACCCAAACCTTTTAAATGACAATTAGAATACAAAATGAGACAGAATACTATTTGCCTACAATATCAGAGGATGCTATATCAAAAAGAAATGCACAATATTTTAAGACCTCTAAAATGTAACATATAAAACGCTATATGACACCATAGTCAAGCCAGTTTGAGGCCTTGATTTTCATGCAACATAAATTTAGACTTTTGCAACATTTCCACACCCTGAAACAGCAAGTTTTAACTCATTTCTCTACACACAGACATACATAATCTAGATGGACTATGTTTTTCTGCATGGCTGCACTGATCTGAAAACACAGCAGGCAGTTAAATTCCCCATGGGTTGGAGATGACACAGAACACAGACACACAAATTCACACACCATTACAAGACTCCTATTGTCTTATGAGTAAACAAAGCATGAAGACAAATTAATCCATCTGACCAAACAATTCCAAATACACTGCAACATGGCATGCAAAGAGGAACACTGATTTATATAATAATCTTAGAGCCGTGTTTCCACTGTGTGAATTTAGAGCAAAGGATTATAACGCAAAGTATATATTTATGACATTAAACCCATCTTTTTTTCTAGTTCCATTGAGTCATACCTAAGCCCAGTTGAGTCTTTTACAGCAACAACCACATACAGCCAAAAGGAACTACTTAGAAGACATAAAATTACTGAACTGAGACACATAAAAAACTGTTTTAGTCAGATGCTTCAACATGCGCTATGAAAAATGCTATCGTTCTACTAAAAAAAGCAAGAAGTTGATATCCTCTGTAAATGCTTAATCCTTGACTGTGGATACCTTGAGCTGCTCTTTGCCAGTGAGTGCAACTAACTCCTCTTCTCTAAAATCTTCCACAGGGGACAGGCTGTGCTCCGGGGTGGGGGGCTGATCCTTCTGAGGAAGAGGTGATTGGTTCTGCTCAACCTCTGATTTCTCTGGCTTCTGGGGTTCCTAAAAGATTAAACAGTTTTAGAATTAAGACAATTTTCTCCACTTTGCCTGACAACAATGTAAAGAACATGTCAGTGCAATCAAGTGCCACCAGTGTGTGTACATCTAATGTTGTGGGTGAACTTTTCCTTTAAAAAAAAAAAAAAAAAAGGCAGTAAATAGTGCCACAGTTAATCCTGTCCAGGTTGCTATGACAACATGCCCTACAGGCAACGTGATGGTTAGTGACCCATTTCTCTAATATATGTTTACCGAGCAGGGGGCACGGACCACTTGTTAAAGCATACAGTGAGCAAGCAAAATTACACAAATGATGGAGGTCAGGTAGTGTGACCTGAGAATAGTCCTGAGTGATGTCATGCAATAAAGAAATTTGAGTGACGAAAATGATCAGCTGTTTAAATTAAATAATTTCATTAAAAACATTGATTTCCACAAAAATCTGATTTATTCCATCTACTCTGTAACTCTATTACTGATGTATCTCTGATAATCTCAATCTGTGTTCTACCTCATGGTTGGTCTTGTTGTTCAGCTGTGTGTCATTGGCTGAAGAAAGTGCAGGTTCTACGTGACGGTCTTGCGTTGCGCTGTCATTCTGCGAGACAGTCTGGCCCTTCCTCTTCTGCGTCTTTTTCGCCGCCCCCGCACTGTTGCCTTTCGCCCGCTTCTGTCGGTAGCTAGCAAGCTGCGCAGGAAGGACAGCGAGAGGTAGATGGACACATAGGTCAGGACCACTGAGCACCACCACACTATCAGCATGGTGAAGCTCAGGGGTCAAAGGTGAGACAGGGCTAGAGTCCAGATTTATCTCCTCAGTTGAAAAATGAAAAAGTAATCAAAACACCATCCTGAAATCAAACAAAGTATAAATGCATACGTGTGCAAATTGTTGACAGTTCCTGCTGTAGAAGAGAAAATAGACTGGCAGCCCTTATTTTGATGAGTCAGAGTTGTGCAACAAAAAAGATAGTGCCCAATGAAGCAACAAGAAATCCCAAACTCACACCAAAAATAGACTACACCATAGCCTGATGAGGTATCCAAGTTCGAAATGAGGTGATGATGCTAAATATTCTCAAATCTCCAGAGAGCTGTTTCAAACCAATGAGAAGTGCAGATTTTAGTGACACACATTGGACAACCTCTCAGCGACCAGAAACAGCACAAGGTTAAAAAAGAAAAACGACAAAAAAAAGCACACATCCATCTCTGTCATTTTGCATTTTCCGGCATTTGCTTTTTGAAGCACAACAAAGTCTCTGATAAATAAAATAAAAAAATAAAAATCAAGAATCTGAACCCGAGAAGTTCATGCACAGTGAAAAAACATCATTCCCAATCAAGCCACGATATTTAGATTGAATTCCAGAGACACCGATTTGGTACAAATCCACCTCAGGCTGTTTCTCTTTGCAACACACTCCTCTTTTTATCGCTGTCTCTCTCTCTCTCTCTCTCTCTCTGTCAGCCGGTCTCTTCTTTAAGCAGCTTAAAATCAGATTACAGCAGTTCACATTGTGACAGGGACCCTCATGAAGCCCTCCATCAATAACTGACAGTCAATCATCAACTTCCTTTCTTGCTGGTGGTCAGACCTGTCATTCTTCCTTAACAGAGCAGTTGCTCTACTGTCCAGATGTAGATCTTGCTGTCTGGAGGTAACAATACACTGTGCCAAATCTTTCATCATAAAACTCCATACTACAGCGCAGAGAGATGCACAAACTCTGGATAGGGGATGGCATGTGTCTAGACTAAGGAAAGAGGGTGGAGACTGGAAAAAGCATTCACACAGAGAGGAGGAGACAGAGTTCTGTGTGTGGCGAGCAGCATCAGTGTGCATGCTCAATTCAACTTGAGATTACACAGCCCTGGGTGAGCCACTTGTAGCTCTGTGTGATGACTCACATACATGTGCATGACAACACTGCGTGTGCATCAGTGTTTATTCTGATGACATGTTATATGCCTGGTAATAAAACAGCACTGTATTTGCTTTGTGCTCCAATTTAGCGCCATGCAATGCATCTTCAACCATACCATCTTCCTCTTTTGAACCCCTAAAACCTATGCTTAAAACAATCATTTCTTCAACTCCACCACATTTAAAATCACTTCTCTTTTCACATCGTTAACCTGCTTTTGTACTCATCAGTTAAAACCCCACCCTTTGTGTGCTTCCATTGCCATGTTTACCACCTCCGCCTGCCACAACGCACATGACATGTGAAAGACACATTAGCCAGATGAGCTGTGTTTCGCCCAAGGCCGCTTCCGCACCACTGAGAATTTGACTAACCGACTGGCTGGAGCTTATTGTGGCCATATCAGATGTTACTAAATAGACTACTGAATGCTGCTATTGTGTTCTCAACAATGTCATCACAAGACATCTCACAGGATTTGATTTTCTGGTGTGTGTTTGTCTGTGTGTAATTTGTGTACATATATGCCATGCTTTCAGTGTGGTGAATAAATCTGAGCTTTTTAATGTGCAAAATACAGTAAAGGCAACTGACAGCACTCCATTGCCATAGCAACACCATTCATGTGAGATGTGAGTGCAACATGTTCAACCTTACCAAATCTCATGGGCTCACTGCACCACCTGATGGCCTGCAACCAGCATGACAGTGTATGCAAGGTGTGTGGGTATACTAGGCATTAAAATGCAAAATGCAAAACAGATTTCTTTTGGGGTTTGGTGTCTTGATCATTTGTAATGAGAGTCATTTTTTAAGAGCAATCATGTTAGTGCAGAAAAGCAGAAGAGATCCCTGATTGGCCACCAAAGAGAAACCAAATGAAAAGCAAGAAGACCAAAATAAGAAAAAAACTCACTTACACACTGCAAGTCAGACGTCAGAGGGAAACCCTGTATGTATCCAAAAGCTGTTTCCCACAACAAGAAAACATTTCACTATATTTTACAGTGAAAGTCCTCAGAAAATACCCCTGGTGATAGAAAGTAAACATGGGGGAAATCAAAAATGGATAAATATTGAGCCACAGATGTTCGTCAGTCTAAGGGTGGAAAGCAGAAATGAAAGAGATATAAAAACAAGTCCAACAGAAAAAGTTATTCTTGAGGGTGTTGATATAATCTTGGAAGAACCTCAGTGGAAACTAACGTCACTTCCCATGTCTGTCTCTCCTCAGTTCTCCTCAGGTAGCAGGTCTGTCCACCAGGTTCAGGTTTGGACCTCCAGAGGACCTGCTGCCTCAGACATCCGCTTCACACTCTGACCTGGGGCAGCTGGCCTCTCAAGGAGGTACTATACACGCTCATTTGCAGTCATTTGTAACACTTGATCCTGTCCGCCTTACTACTGCTGTGTGTGTGCAGGTCTTGGGATGTATGAGTCTCCTCTGTTTCTGGCCGCTCATGATGAAGACGGAGGAGGAAGGAGTGTCCCCACCACACCTTTACAAGTGGCCGCACCAGGTAGGACACACACTCACCCTCTGCGCACTGTGACAGTTGAATACGTATCAGTTTTATCGATGAATGCTCCATCGTGCTCCCTGACTCTCGCTCTCTGTCAGTGACCGTCTTCACAGAGTCTCTACCCTCAGACAGTGGTGACAACATGGCATCCCAGTCGGTTCCCATTGTAACCGCCTCCACCGGGATGGTTTCTGCTGCAGATGATGGAGATGAAGTCTTCATGGAGCAGGAAGGAGAAGGGTGAGCAACTTCTGAACAGACAGGCCTGAGGTGTCAGAAGATGTATTTCAGACACATGAAGCTGCAGAAGTAGCTTCATCTACTGTAGTCTCTACTACAGTAGATGTGTGGTTTCATATTTGAGGAGCCAAGATGTGACAAAGAGGTTTGAGTTCACTGATTGGGAAAGTAAATGACTAACACATCCCTTTCTGGAATGTTCGCATGTATTTGTGGTAAAAAGATTTTGTTCCATTTGACTGTCGTCAGATTGAAAGGTTTCGGACAATTATGGTGACTTTCTTATGATGGAGCTTCGTCTGTTTGTGTTGTGTTTTCCAGTTCTGGTATGGAGTCCTCTTTGGAGAGTCAGACGGACATGGACTCAGCAGGACAGCAGGGTGATGATGCATCACTGCCATCTACCAGCCAAGACCCTGGTAACTTATTGTCTTCATGGAATTCAGACCCTGATGGACTGATTTTATTATGAAACCCAAGCAACATCTTCTGCAGTCAGAACTTCAGTGGCTGTATTCACAGGGTTGTGTTGCCTTTCTCATTCTAACATGCTAGCTTTCACGTCAACACGTGGACTTGAGGTCTGGAATGAAGTAGGGCTGCAACGAATCATTATTTTCATTATTGATTAATCTGGAGATTATTTTCTTGATAAAAATGGTAAAAAAAAAATGTAGTGTGCAATTTCCCAGAGCCCAAGAGTGGCATTGAAATTGTTTGTTTTATCCTGGACCAACAGTCCAAAACCCAAAGATGTTCAGTTTACCATCACGTAACAGAGAAAAGCAGCAAATTCTCATATTCAAAAAGCTGAAGCCAGCAAATGTTAAATATATGATCACAATAGTTGCCAATTAATTTTCTGTGAATTGACTGATTGATTAATATGCTACTTTCATCTTTAAATTAAAACACAAATTGCTTTTTTCACTCTGATTTAGATGCAATAACCATAAACATACTAATTCTAAGCAACTAGAAGAACCTGTAGTTTTTACAGCAGCAGGTCACAGACCATTCTTAAACCGCTAACAAAATGAGATCGAAACTGTCATATAGATGCTCTTCATTCCTATTTATGATGCAGGTCAAGATACAGATACACATGCAATCTTGTGTAAATTACAGCATCCATGGAGGAGATTAACAGGTGGTCAGATAATCTCATGTAACCTTCCTCTCTCCAACCTCTTACCTAAGAAGTCAGGCCTGTTTGTTGCCAGTCTTGTGGTCTGATGAATAGCTGCTGTGTAAAACAAAGTGAGATCTGTCAGATAAATATGATTCACTGTGTCACTGAGGCCAGTATATCTTTCTAGGTGATGTAATAGAATGTGTGAGGTAGAGTACCAATATTGAAACTGAGCCAGAGTGAAGCAAGAAGTAAACCATTTACCACTTTTGTCAAAGCCGTTTCTGTGCTGTAAAATTTTCTGGCCAGATTGATGAAGTTCTTACAGGTCGTTGGATGAAAGGTGATCCTTCAGTGAGCTTTGAAAACAATGGCTGATTTGTGATTTCTTCTGTATAGAATGCCCCTCTCTCTGCTGATGTGATGAATTTGTGTCCTGTCAGTGAAAGTCTAATATCCAGTCTCACTGCTCATCTCTGGCTTTGTTCATAGACACCAGCAGTGTTCCTCAGCGGCGCACAGTGACCAGTCAGCCCCTGATCAGCAACCTGTCAGGCCGAGGAACCAGAGGAGGGAGGGGGGAGGCCAGGACGCTACTCAGCCGCAGAGGTAAGACACGAGAGCAGTCGTGGAGGACTGTGCTGTCAGCGTCTCAGTAAAGATAAGGCAGCACAGTGCAGTGCAGGGCTCAAACCTCCGCTTGATAAACACTGATGTCGTACACGCCAACAGAATAAACTCCAGGCAGTCAGAGGGTAATGATGATGAAGCTGTTTATTGAAGTGCAGTAAGCAGAGAGCAGCATACACATGATGAGGATAATGTCATGAACAGTGATGATGTGGGATTGGATGGATCAACTCGCTCATTAAGTGTTTGTGTGTTTTCAGGAGCTTTCTCCCGAGGAGGAAGAGGAGGAGCCATGGGCAGAGGAGGCATTGCCTAATGATGATGTCAGCAGGAGCAACTCTCAGTCATGTCACCAACCGTGGAAATAAAAAGACAACGCTTTGTTCCCGGATTGTTTTTTGTTGATTTTTGAGACATTCAGTATATCAATAAAAATTGTGTCCGATCACGATCAATAATCACACTCTGACAGGAGAGACATGACTGCGTTGTTTGTGTGTGAGCCTTTCTCTGAGATATGTAAGGTCACATTGTTTGTGAAATCCACTTTTTGGTTGTTTTGTTGTTTGTTTCACATGCATTCATGAGAGCAGTCCTTGGTTTGTAATTTTGCTAGTGTCTCCATCTTGCTCTGTCTTTGAGCTGTTAATACACTTGTTTTAATAATAAAGTCGAGTAATGATAGCAGCGATGTCATGCTGGGTTTTTCTTCACAATCACTGTGGAGTCCAGTGAGTGGACGGAGAGGGCCAATGAGGGATGACTCATCGCTCTGAAGATAGCTACCGTAGGTCTTTAAATGGCCTGTCCATATTTTGACAGAATGAAAAGTGAAACAGGATGTAGGAGTGGGATGTAATTACTGTCGTGCTTAAACAACCAACAATTAATTGATCTGATCGATTGATGGGAAATTATTCAGCAGTTATTTTGATAAGGGATTGATTACTTAAACCAATCAAGAAGAAATACTTTGCATTCTCTGAGCTCCCCTCCTTTGTGCTGGTATTTATTTTAAGAAAAATCATTTCCAAGAATTAAAAATCATGGTATCACTGTATTATTAAAAACAGTAAATTGCTACTCTTTGTTCAGCAGACATATTTACTGTGTAGAAATGCAGACAATCCCAGAATAAGACATCTGTCTCCTTCTCAGGATGTTTCTATGGACAGCGCAGCCAAACTGTGATGGAATTGGCCGGGGCTGGGCGGGGAGGGTTAGCATTCTGAGCTGCCATGTTGGCAGAGTTGGCTGCCATGACGGCAGGGCTGAGGATGGGCAGGGGGGCGAAGGCTGCAGATGGGTCAGGTTTGGCCAGCGCTTGCAGGTTACCTGAAATCTGGATTCTGAAGAAGAGAGCTGCAAAGAAAACAAGAGCACATGATGTCATCTCAACAGCCTCCAGTCCCGTTGCTTCGTAACGAGAATAAACAGAATGACTGTGTGCCTCTTACGTCCAGAGAAGACGTAGTACTCGTACGGGTCACTGCTCTGAGGGCTGGGCATGGACAGAGCAGATGTGACCGGGGAGGGGAATCCTCTCAGTTACACTTTGAGGTTGATCTCTCCACTCAGAAGAATTTCTGGATGTGAGAAATGAAAACAGCATTTAAAGAACATAACCCCACCATGCAATTCATTTAAACTTAAGCTTTTATGGCATGATTTTAATACATTCTACAAACTAACTGCTCTTAAATGTCCTTGGCTTGTTGATGAAACCACGTCCCTATTCTGCAACTTTAAAGCTGAAACTTTCTCTTAAAGGGACAGTTCAGCCCAAAATCCAAAATACATATTTTTCCTCTTGCCTGTAGTGCTATTTCTCCATCTAGATTGTTTTGGGTTTAGTTGTCAAGTTTTGGAGATATTGGCTGCAAAGATGCATAGAAGGAAATGTGCAGAGGTTGAGAGGCAGCACAGTGATTCGGTTGGTGGGTGTAGTTCAGTAGAAAGAAAATAGTCCCTACATGAAACTGCTCACAGAAATGTCTGTGGATTATCTTGAGTAAACAGGTCATGATTTCTGGAAAGAGACATTGCTTTTGAGTTTTACAAATGTATTTTTTGGCACCACAAGCCGTGTGTCATCTAGGCCATCTAGTTCCATTCTATTCCGGAGAAGCGGACATCTCAATGACTGATATCTACAGGTAAGCGGGGAAAAAGTTATTTTTGATGTTTGGGTGAACTGTCCCTTTAACCAATTTCCTGGGCTTTTAAAGGAACAGTCCAACCTTTTGGGGAGAACACTTTGTTTGGCTACTGACCAGCAGGGTTAGCGCCACGCCTCTGAGGGGCGCTTCTTGGTTTCTTGCTGCAGGATGGAGTGCTGCCCGATGGGTAGGTGAACCTCTGCATGATGTCTCCTGGAGGACAAACAGGGAGAGCTACTGTTGGTCTTCTCCATAAACTCAAACAGCATTACAAAGACACACTGGATGTGCATCTCTCTGTGGTCTTTTTGTTCATTTACTGTATACAACTGGAGGGAGACACATTCATGCCGAGAGCCAACCAGCACAACAAGCAACCATGGAAATTCATTTTTGATGTGTCTCTGTTTATTCGTGTCTTCCTCACCGTTCTTAAAGAAATACACAGTCTCTGGCCTGTTCCTGCTGGCTGGCGTCGGCAGTGCAGCGCTGATGCTTCCTGTCAGGCCTGGGAACTCAGAGCTCAGAGGTTTGGGGTAGCCCGGCTCCATCACCATGTTCCCATCTAGACGCCATAACTGGTCTCCCTGCAGCGGTAACAAAGAGGATAACTCCTAACTGCACTCTGACCTCCATCATCGTAGAGCATCTCTGTCTGAAGTGACAGTGATTTCTCTTCGTTGTGTTCATATTGCCAGCACTGTAACACATCTTGGCATAAACATATAGAATACTCAAATATAGACGATTGAAGCTCTACAGTAACCACAAGCAGATCAAAACTTTAAAAATTCTTGGAAAATCATCTGTATATGTTACATTACATCCTCAATACTGCTACATCTCCACTTAGAAAATACAGAGATGTCTCTATTTGTTTAAAAACTGACCAGAATTTAAATCCTTCACACAGAAATGCTTATGGCACCATCGAGGCAGCATTACCAGATATCTGACAACGTTTGTGAGACAAAGAAGGAAGTGTTGGTATAAAAACTGTTGTTTTCAGACCACATCTGTACATGCTGTTTATTTTTGGATTATTTCAGATTTGAACCCTCTGGCAACTGGACTATTCTGGACTGGACCCTGGAACCTAGAATTCAATGATTAATGATGGGTTATAGTAATACTGTACCTTGATGATGTAGGTGTTTCAGAGGCAGTTGCAGCGTGTGAAGACCGTGTCGATGGGAGAGGGGACACCAAGAGTGTCTGTGATACTCTGTGGATGACCAACTGAGCGACTGATGGGGTCCACTGACCAGAACAGCTCACCTGAAACACACAGGTAACTGCTCACACAGGCCACTCAGAGACTTCAGAGAACCACACTACATTAACACACATAGATCACCAACATATATCAACACTGTTCTGACATTATGTGCTTCAGTGTGTATTTCTTCCTGGTACTGCATTTGCAGAATACGACTATTCCCTGAGTCATTACACACACTTTAGTCCATGTAGACACAATACAGCATTTATCCATTAGGGCAGCTGGATGTGATGTCATCTGCAGTGACAAACAGCAACACCCTGACACTGACCTTTAAACACCAGGATGGTTCCATTGCTGAGAGCTGTCAGTCCATTGATGGGAGAGTCACTGCATAGGTCAGCATCACCTAAGAATCCTAAACACACACACACACACACACACACTTTATCTTACACACTAAAAATCACTTGAATAAAATGAATCAGTGTGTTGTTTTTCATATTTCTGTTGGGTTAATGGATCAAAACAACACTTTGCCTTCTGTCACATCTGACAACATCATTCAGATCTGTTTAATACATTTGTCATTTCAAGCAAATTAAATACATATATAAAACTAATTAAAATTATTATTATTAAAATTATATATATAAAGACACACATATCCACAGGACCCCTTGTCCTACCTGTGCCTGGTCCCTCAGAACCTGCTTCCATCACAGGGAGACCCAGTCCCTGTGCTATGTCCTGCAGGGTGCTGGGCCTGGAGCCTGCCGGGCCACTGAGACCTGGGACCAAAGCACACAGACATTATTGTGTGGTCAAATGCAGTAAAACAATTTCATACTTATTTTTAACTTATCTTGGATACAATACGTTCTTATTCAACAGTTATTAAAATGTAATTTTCAAAACAAATTATAAGAATAAAAAAGAAACAATTGTTACAACAACAACAATACAATCAGAATTCATCTCAATGGAACTAAACAAATGTTAGTGCCAAATTGAAATAATCTCTGTTTAATTAACCTTGATTTGGCCCAGACGGAGCCACTCCACCAGGCGTCAGCACCAGGTGGACGTTAACTGTTCCACCAGCTGCTCCAGGACCAGAGGGACTGCCAGAAGCACCGCTGCCCCGAGAGGGAGCACTGTAGCTGGGCAGAGAGGAGCCAGGTGCTGGTGAGTCTGGAGCTCCACCATAAGGGGAAGTGCCAGACATTGGCAGTAGACCAACAGGGATGTTACTCACACCTACAGGAGAAAAAGGAAGAAGGTTTTCATGTTTAGATGTAATTAGAGTGTTAACAAAAATGTAAAACTAAGGAATTAAGAAATATTCCAAACCATGCTGGAGTGGATTGCTTGGTACAGCTGGAGCGTAGGGGTCAGAGGATGCGGCCGTCAGCGTGTTGAGGAGGCCTGATGCGCCTGGACACTGAGCCCCGGGGTACTGTGGGCAGGGGCCCCTCTTTGCTATGAAATCAAATGACCATAATAGAACTATCATCACGATGAATTATACAGAAACTGTACTGCGCTCTCATTTCCCCAAATGTCAAGCTATTTCTTAAAACTACATTTTAGCATATTGTAGGGCGCTTATATTAAACTGGGCCATATATTGAGTGATGCAGCATCCACCTGAGCTGATATTGTACTTTGCTCGAATGATTTACCAAACAAATTAGAAATTATTCAAACTATCCAAAAAACAATATCAGTAGGCAGAGAGCCCAGAGGTTTTGGGCCCCTGTGGGTTTAGGGGCCTCAAAGCACACTGCTGTCAGTAATCCAGTCTTTGTCATTAGCATGTAAGAAATACGTTTCTGCATGCAGGGGGAGTAACAAAAGCTTTCAGTGTGTGTTTAATGAATGCTGTTTGGATACAGTTCATTAGAACAACACCTACCTGTGTACCATTCCTCGCTCTCACTGTTGGACTTTTTCCTGTTATTCTGTGATTTCCGATTTCCTGAGGAGGAGAAAACAGTGAGAACCAGAGGAAGAAGTTATGAAGACTGTGCAGATACACCTGCTCTCCAACATCTGTTGAGTTTTCAAAAGGATCACAGAAATGCTCGGACAGGCAGCTGCTCAAAGATTCCAACATGTCTCAAGCTTGCCTGAAGAAAGTAATTTTTAAAAACACATTCCAGTTCTGAGCAATTTGAATTACCTCTTTGTGCCTGCACTTGTGCATAGATTGAGCGTATTAAAAATATTTTTCACATCTCTGGATTGATATCTGGTACAGAAACACATTTCGGCTGTGGGTGTGGCAGTGGAAGGGAGGCTCTGCTCCTGGTTAGCTGTTGTTTGTGATGGCTGCTAACCTGAAGCTGCAGCCCTCAGAGGCTGGAAAGTCCTGGGCTGTGAGACGGGCACACTGGCATCTGTGGACAGAGAGACAAGGAGGAAAAAGTCGTCACACCGCTAGAGCTGTGTTGCATGTTCAAATCAAGATATCTTGTAGCTTCCTAAAACTTCATCAGATGTCTTTAAACCCACTACAGTTGAGTGTGTGTTGATGCTACGTCACAGTGGGGCACTGTGTAGCTGTGGTTGTGGCCCTTACCGCAGTGGAGCTGGTAGTCACGACAACAGGTATTGAAGTGGACGCACTGTGGATCACAATCACACAGCCGACCGCGCCTGAATGTCTCCGTGCAGCGACCCTGACAGGACTGAGCTGAGGACAGCCAGACGAACAGAACATTATCAACACAGCAGGGCACATGTTGTTTTCAGCGGGTCAAAACCGTCTACATTTAAAGCTGCATTAGTCCATTTTGGCTGCTAGTGGCAGAATAACTCCAACACACAGCACTAACATTGCGTTAGAAAGTTCAATGGCTGATGTGTTAGCAAAGAATTGTCTATTACATCCAGCAGACATGAAGCAACACTTGCATTCATGTCATGC
>JAPZEA010000007.1:10278383-10291143 GCA_029783685.1 Heniochus monoceros
CCTCCTGCAGCAGTCTGCCTCGTTTTGACGCTTATACGCAGGCATCAAAGAGAAGCCTGGCGGCCATTGGAGGGCCTGAGGGCGTGCACGAGCTCCAGAAGAAAACCTGAAATCACCTAAAGCTGTGACTATTTCATTTGTCACAACAGAGCCGTCAAGACATTTTTCATGTTAAAAAATACAGCTCTCTATCTTTAACCTGAGACCAATTAAGTGTGGGACTGAAAGTTTTAACATATAAAAACTACACATTAAACTGTTAAAAATGTCCTTAAAAGCTGATTATATTGCTAGATTTATAATTATTTATGTGTGTACATCAGACATGATGATGTACAGGCCAGTCCCTGCGAAACAAAGCCCAGCCAACGTCCACCAGCAGTTCAAAGGAGTCGCTCTCTCTAAACATTATCATATAATTTGGGCCAGCCGTCAGCTTGTAAATAAGTGATGTAGAAGCCTTTTGTGTGATGGGGCACAGGTTGGAGACAGGCGTCTTTGCTCTGCCGGCATGAGCCGCCGAAGACAAAGGCAGGAGACAGAGCGTCTAACCTTTGATTCTTCTGAGGACTCAGCCGCCTTGTATCAGGGGCAGGACGCATCGGCCACAATCATGCCCCCAATGTGGGGACGTCAGGAACAATAGAATCACTCTCCCACAGTCAGGCTCAACAACCCGCCCCGACTGCAATTGGATTAGCGAGTGTCCAACCACCACATGTTAGCCTAATTGCCATAAAAGTGAAATTTGAGAACAATAAGGCCCTAACCCAAAAGCCTGCTAGCTTTGAAATGGCATACCATGTCTGTAACAGCTTCTGTCCTTGAAAACAGGATGAAAATTGAGAAAATATACAACCGCAGGGCGATAAATCCCATTATTTGTCTTTCTTTGATCGAGTGTGAATCATTCAAAGCTGGTGAGATGCCAGATAATGAACCAAACGATATTTATTTTGCGAAAGATCAGAAAGATTTCTCTGCTTTTGTCTTTCTTTTAGCTAAAAAGTGATTTGAACACACTTAAATGTAAGTATCAGGCTTAGAATTTAAATCCAAATTCCTGTTAAAACAGTAATAAATGATTACTGCCAACTTTTATTTTTACAACCCTCTTATAGTAGGTAGGTATTACAGAAATTTTACAAGAAGGTAAAATGGATTTTGCTGTAAGGGGCTTACTAAAATCATGTAAGTAAGTCAATTAAATTCACTGTACATTTCTGATTACTTCAGCTGATCCCTTAAAGAAATCCGCTCGGTGACAAATTCACACAGTGCTCTAATTTACGCAAATACACAAAGGGTGCATCTCGTGATCTGGTTGAAGGTGTTATTGGAAGCCATTCATGTTTTTATTTTTTTCTCCAAAAATGTATATCATATGAAAGCAATAAATATTACCAGTAAATAAACTTTACTTTTTAGATTGTTTTTACTATTTTCTCAATAAAAAACCTTATACAATCTAATGTACATTATGAAAAGTTGTACAGCTTTTTCATGTTTAAAATAAGGACTCAATTTATTTTTAATATGTAGATATAAATATATATATTTTGTCAAAATATATGATCATATTGTCAAAGAAACAAAAAAAGTGAGACAAACATACACCTCAACATAAACGTTATAAATAAGGGTCCAAGTGAACATTTTTGGGAGTAAAGACCTTCTGATTTGCTTTAGCGTCCATGTTGCTTTTTCAAGTCGCCAGTCCAAGTCCGAGTTCTCGCTGGTCTGTGTGTTAGCGGCAGCCGCAGCCCTCCACTACCATTTCCTGGTAGTTTTTTAGGACCACCTTGTCATGTTCGTCTAGGTAGAGCATGGAGATGGCGCTGAGGTCTGTTGGCACGCAGCAGGCCTTGGGAATGTTGTTGTTCACAGAGTTCACCAGTGTCTGAACAATGGCATGGTTGGTTGTGTTCAGGTGATCCGCCAGAGGAAAGGGGCATTCCCCGTGGCAGTAATAGGCCTGGTAACCAGGGGGCGCCACTATCCAGTCATTCCAGCCTACATCGCTGAAGTCCACATACAGTGCGTGGCGCCGGCAGCTGCGGTTGCGTTTACGGCCCCGCTGCTTGGGGCTGCGCTTGGTCCGGCGGGTCAGTGGGTGACCCTTCCCGTCATGGCCAAAGGTAACCAGGAGGGGGCGCAGCTGCTCCCAGTCCTCGCCGGGCTCCCGGTGTAGCGAGCGGCTGATGCGGACGTGTCGGCCCTGGTGACGCGGCATCTGGTTGAGGTGCAGAACCTCCACGGCCAGCCCATAATTCGGGAGCCCCTCACGAGTCCAGCGCAGCACGGCAGGGCTCACGTCGAAGCTCTCCCAGCGTGACGCGTTGTGGCGCACGAGCCGCGTATCCAAGAGCTGCGTGATCAGCTGCCCCGGCCGCGGGGGCTTCAGCACCTCGTACACGTTTATCCGGTGAAGCCCCTGGTCGTCTGAGAGGGCGTCGGCGACGGCCTCGTCGATCTGATGACGGTAGAGCCTCAGTTCGGCAGAAGAGAGCAGCTCGTCCTCTGGAATGCTGGTGAGGTTGAACAGGAAGCGGAGGGGCATGGTTTCTCCGTCATCAGGCTCATGCACCCTCTCCATGTTCTCTGAAAATGAGGAGAATGTGGGATGTTTGATTAGCTGCATAATCGCTTAATGTTCAGAACAGAAATTGTAATATCAACAAATGCAGTGTGTAGAAAGTATATCTTGTTCGTCTGTACGCCTGTTGCTCTCCAACAGTTACCTGCAGATAAAACTACGAAACACTTCCTCGCTCTGACACTTGTGGCTTAATTAACACAAAATAATGTCCGTGCACACTTTTCAAGGCCTCTGGGGTATTCCAGAGTATAAATATACATCGTCCACGCTTCCTTATCTATCTATAAGGATTATCCAGCCCTTCTCTCAATGCCTTTCCCTGAGCACTTTGCTGAAACATGCATTACAAGGAGGGTGGTGATTAACGTACCACAGCTACAGTATAAACACAGTGGAGGCTCCCTGTTCCACGCTCAGTCTGCAGATTTCTGGCAAGATCACCATTGTTGGGGAAAGGAATGTTGTGTCTACTATTTTCCTGCTCAATCCACCCCTGTTATTTCACACCCAGGCCCTAATCTTACCCAGGTGGTTCTCATTATTAAAACCTGCTGTGTTTCTGATTAGCTCTGCAGTTTGTTCACTTAAGACGTTTATCATTTTCATCATGAATAATCATTAAGGAGTCAGACAATACGGTAGAATCTCATTTATCTGAAGCCCATGGGAAAAGGGGTCTTGCAAGGGAACGCGATGGATTCAAATCTTCAACCAAAGCTTACTCAAAATCTGAAGCGTGCATGCACGCACCTTCTCTTGTCTGCTTTGGAGTTTAAGCCGTAAAAGTTGTTTGAAATTAATGAAAAACTGCAGCCAAAAAAAACGGATTCTTCTGGCTGAATTCAAGACATATAGAATATATCTTTATTGTCCACCACTGTGGAAATTTGTCTTTGGCTCACCAAACATAAGAAACAACAGGCAAGCAGTTACTAAAGCAAACACAGACATGGTCACATTACACTTTAAAAACACTGTCTTAAATCTCATTGGTCCCTTTGTAGAGTTAAGAAAATTGATGGCACTTAAAATGAAGGACTTCTTAAATTAATTTTTAGCTGCCTGAGGGGCTCTACAGCGCCTCCTGGAGCTCAAAGGCTCAGACTGGCTGAGGAGAGGATGGGAGATATCTGGCAGGGTAATACTCGCCTTCAATTGTTACACGAGCCTGTAAACATGTCTCCTCACCTAACTGTCCATTTGCTGCAGATTGTAATACCTCGCAGTGTTTTGGACAGATCAGTGAGCTGAATCACACTATTGCACAATGGTTCTTCCATGAAAGCGAGCACTCCCACTCAAAAGGCCTCAAAACGTATTATTAACATAGTTTAGCAAAGGAGAAGGAGGGTAAATGGCTGTAGAGAGCAGCACACACACACACATGCGTGCACACACACATTGCATCACAAGCAGAAGTTCCTCCTCCAGCGGCGGTGCTCTTTCTTCCCGACTAGCCTCGGTACGCTGCCGTGTAAGTGCGTGCTGCCGTTTGCTACCACTAGCAGTGTGTTTGACGAGCCCCATTAAGGCTGACTCATCCCTCCTTCCTCACTCCTCCCCCTAAGGGCGGACATGTTCTGTAGCCCGAACGCTCCCCAGTTTTCTCATTTCACCACGCTACAAGATCGCCCCCCCCCCCGCTATGTCTGGTACATCACCCCAGCCTCTCTGCCAACAACTGTTTTCAAGCATTTATCCGACGTGCCTCAGTCTAGCTTTCCAACCTCAGTTTACGTTTCACAGATCCGTCACCCTGGAGTTTCTCCGAGCCTAATTGAAACCTCTGCATTTGTCGCTAAAACTAAGCAGACCCAAGTCACAATAAACAGAAACCCTTCTAACGTTCCAGTCTTTCTATCACACCAGCTTCTGAGACTGTTTTTCCATCTCTTCAGAGAGCTGCAGCGTCTGCTCTCAGCACCCACATTGTTGGCAGTAGGGGCTTTATTTAGAAGCCTGCAGAGTAGCATTAAAGATAATTGCACGTTGAGGAAGGTCCTTCTAAAAGAGCCCTCCATATAAACTGGAGACATGAGAGAGGAGCACACTCCAATTCCAGGCCAAGACTGGGCTTTTTTAAGCCATGTTCTGCTGGGTGGGGTGAGAAGTGTAAGTCAGTAATATGAAGGTATGCTTTTCCTTCAGCTGCTAACCAAACATGCAGAGTTTTGTCAAATGAGGCTCTTGAGAGCTTGTCTAGCAGAATTTTTTTTGCCCCTCTGTAGACAGTGTTTGGTGACCACATCCTTAGATTCCTTGGTTATGGTGAGATGGGTGGAACTGCCTTACAATCATGTTTCAAGGGATGTAGGAAATGTGTTTTTTTTTTTTCCCTGAATGCTTAGCAGTCCTCGCCCATGCTAATGAAATATATTACTACCAAAATTATTGGAATGCTTGGCAACAATGACCATGTGGTGAAATGTTTCTGTGCTGACATTATCCATTTATCATCTCTCTGCCTACATGATTCGCCTTGATTTGTCGTGCTTTTTAATTTCCTGCTAACACATATAATACCAACATGCTCCGTTTTTCCCATACCTTCATGGTGGAAGCCCCTCACAGTGTTGGCCCGGCTGGCTGACCTCTCTGGGTACTCAAAAGCGATGTCATGCCCTCCGGACTCCTCAGCCTCCCCCGACTGCAGCCGGTAGAGGTCCAGCAGGTAGCGAGGCACAGTGGCCGAGCGGCTGGGCCGCGGCCGCCTCTTGAGGCCGAACATGTGCAGCAGCGTGGCCTCAAAGTCCCGCAGCAGTTCATGGCTCTGAGCGGCCGAACGACCCTGCAGGCCCGGTACTTTCTTTTTCCCTTCTTCAGGTATCAGACTAGCATGGTTGCTCTCTCCCAGCAGGACTTGGCATATTAAAATGACCATCAGCATTCGATTACCAGGAATCATGATGTCTCTGAGGGGAGCAGAAGGTGGCACAGGGGGATACAGGATTAGGAAAGGACTGAGCAGAGCAGAGGGGAAGAAAACACAAAAAAGAAAGATAATTAAGGGAGAGAAAGGCCTTCATTTTACCGAACATAAAAGATTTGTCTTTCCCAGCTCCAATACACTCTCTTCTCTGACTGCAACCCACTGAGGGCAGACTATAATTGGTTATATAGTCTAGTCTGCCTTGTTTACAGTAAAGCAGTCCTTAATCAGATAGACCACTTGCAGTTTATCTTTGGCGACATCCTCCAAAGGTAAACAGCTGGTTCAAGAACCCAACTTTTTGAATGGAATCTGAGTGCCGTTCCTCTTCGCTCCCTCCCGTCGCCCTCGCCTCCTCCCTCCTCCACTATGATTAGACAAATAAAAGAGGCAGCCCTGAGGTCAGAGCAAATTCTTAACTCGATAAGGAGCCGCGGTCCCTCTCAGTCTCCTCTGACAAGCCACGGGGCAAACCAGCGACTACATGCCACACATTTAACTGAAAAAGCTCTTCCTCAAACAAGTGCTTTGCCCAACACCCGAAAGGGACTTTTCAGCTCAGTGACTGCCACATAAATCAGTGGACACAGAGGAAAGGGGAAAAATGCGAGATGTGGCAACGTGTCACATGCCACAAATTGAAATGGCATGCTCCACTTACTTACCGACAGAAAATAAAGCATGGGAAAACTGTCCATGTTTGTTGGGAGCAGTCGATGGACACGTTCTTCCAGGAAATGTTAGGTGGTGTTGGGCGGCTGCAGGAGAACGTTGGAGTGACCCTGTTCCTGAAAGACACAGATAAAAACACGGGAAAATTATAAACTGAACGCAGCTACAACCACGTGAGGCTCTTACATGTTATTTACTTAAAGAGCAGTGCAGGGAAGGTGTGTAAATCTGTGTCAGTGTGTGTGTGTGGGTAAGAGAGACCCAGTGTCTCTTTAAGGCTTATCATTTTGGCTCATGGGCTAAGCTAGCTATTTACTGTAACTGGAATGTAAGGAGGTATGTGCCACAACACAGACAGCAGATCCCTCGCGCCTTACGCACACCTAAGACCGAAAACACACCTCATTACATTATTACATCTTTTCCCCAAATTGATAAAAAACCTGCTTCAACAGCAGCTAAATGCAGTGATTGCAAGCTGTTCTCCAAGAGCAAAAAACCATGAGATAAGAGCCAACTTTAACTGGGAGAAAAAAAAAAGTCTGAAGCTCTCTCCTCTCGTGTTCACACAGACCAAAGAGCTGATAACACCACTTTGATCAGGACTGGTAGAATCTATATCCAAAACACGAGGGCTGTTTGCTTACAGAAACTGTCTCCATGTGAACTCTGTCAACCTTTATCCCTCCTCACACAAATGCATCCCTCTCAAACGGGGCTCATCTCTTAGTAACGCTCGCCCACTTGAGGGATCACACAGGTTGTAGTGACGCTGATGACAGGCCTTCTGCTCTTTGACATCACTGTCATCGGTGGAAGAGTCGCACATTCAGCAGCGGTGTGTGTGTGTATGGTTTTCTGTGGGTCGTATTTGGCTCTTAATCTCAACGCAACCACAACACCGATGACATTTTCTTGGATTATGCTCGGGAAGACGACTTTAATCAACGTAAGAAAGTTTTTGGAGCAGCTTCTCCGACAGACATCTTGAAAATATACCATAAAAATAAAAAAGATTCCTCTCAGCCCTTTTTTTTCCCTTTTGGTAGATTTAACAAGCCCAGCAATAGGGCTCTAATGATTCAATTCTTTTACACGTAATTTTAAAAGCGCTAAATGTTGTTGAATCACACTAATAAAATTACTGAATTTTTAACCACAACAGCAGCACCACAGAGCAGACATTTCTACTCGGTGCTCCGGAGCGAAGTAGGTCTTTGGTCATCATTTGGACCCCGTTCCACTGGAGAGCACCCAAGCATTACTACACAGTGAGGATGCACATTAACAGGAACATTGTGTGTGAGTGCGTGCAGCATACAGTGTGTGTGTGTGTGTGTGTGAGCATGTCTGGGTTTGTATCTCTGCGATTATCTCGGCCCCTGCATGGCTCACTGTACATGCAATCAAGGATCTTTTTCCTAACAGCATTAGACTTTGACCTCCGACTGACCCTCCTTTCTCGGTCATGACACTAGATCCAGTGTGTGTGAAGAAAGGGTGATGTGCAGTGCGTGCGTGCGCGAGCGAACCGGCGTGCGTGCATGAGCGTGCATGCCCGTACGTGTGCATAAGTGTGTGCCACCGCTTGCATGTTCGTGAGAACTGTGGCAAAGGGAGAGGAGGGTTCAGAACATGATCGGCTCTATTACCCATGGGGTGGGGGATAACGTGTGTGTGTGACTGAGTGTCTGTGTGTGTGAGCGAGTGTGTGTGTGCACATCTCTTACAACAAACGTTCATTGTACAGCGAGGGCCTCTCCCATGATTACAGGGATTCATAGCACTCAAAAACACTGACCATACAGAACATCTTGTAACTGTAACCAGCCACTGACAAAGCTGCAGGCTAAAACAGACAGACAGAAGTGGTGCGATGATGATGAAAGAAGATGTAAGGCAGACAGGGAGTAACTTTCAACTCTGGAAAAAGTCACTGCGTTCACTTTGCTGGCCTGTTTTCGCCAGTGGTGCCTTAAAAAAAAAAAAAGCAAAACATTTCCAGTTACGCCAAACTCTGTTGATTTTTTCAACGATTTTCCAGCACATTTATCAGCACTGTGGACTCATATTTACTCCTCTTCATCAGAAACAGCCCTTCCAGATTATAAAGAGTTTCAAGAAGATTCACACTCAGAATACTTCTGAACGGAGCGACAGACAGAGACACATTCTGCAACAACAAATGCAGAGCAGGGTGCAATTAGGCCGGAGCAGTCAACTGCCCTTGGCTTTGCTCGATCCCCCTTGGCCTCTCTCTCTCTCTCTCTGACCAGAGATAATGTGATAAGACTATGCACATGGCTCTTCAGATGTGTTTCCTGAGGAATTTGACAGTGATGGTGGGAGGGAGGAAGGGAGGGAGGGAGGAGGGCAACAGGTTACCACGGGAACAGCCAAATCTCTGGCCTGATTTTATCATTTTAGATGCCGGTGATCAGTTTAGCGACATGATTTTAGTCATTTTTCAAGTCAAATGTTCTTCTCTGGTTAGTGCTGTTGAGTTTTAGATCATATGCTGTTCAGAATGATATAGAGTATGAATGGTTCAAATGGCTGCTCCAAATAATGGCCAACAGTTGGCAAGAAAAAATTAGAAAGGTCCAAAAATAACCCTTAAAATGCATTTTAATGGTTTGTTTACCTTCCTGATAACAAGTGGGTTGTAAATAAAGCTTAAAGGATTTAGTAATAACTGTGGCTTCGCATTGAGCCAGTCTGCCCAACAAAATGCAAAGTCCTCATTTGTGTGTACAAAAATAAAAGAGAGACCTGTGGTGTTGTTGTTGAATAGTGTAGGATTGGGATTTTATTTGTTCCCAGCGAGCAATTCAATGATGAGAACATTCACAGTCAGTGAGATCACAGAGAGCAGGTTAATGGTGTTGTTAGCTGTGGCATATTCTGAAAGGCAGAAAATATAGAGGATGAGTTGCATGACGTTTCTGAGGCTTCTGGTGTCGATTTCGCTCTTTGTGAGAAGAAATGAAAACGTGTGAAAATGTGAAATGCTCTCAGCTCACGAATGTAAAACCTGAAAACTCCAAATATCAGGTAGCATCAACAAAAAGTCAACACCTGGGCCAATATATTCCTGAAACGACAAAAGAGAAACAGAATCCCCCTTTGCCATACAGACACGGTCTCTTTAATAAATATATAATTACGTGACTATAAAACGCTTTTGGCGAGTCTGTTTCTCTGGATGATGGCAGAGAAACTTGAGTTGAAAAGTAAAAGAGTGTGCCAAGGACGCCATGCGCCTGCAGGCCGCAAAATGTTCTCTCTGCTGCGGCTTTACTGTATTAAATGACACAATTCCACTGTATAATCATTTGTTACAAAACAGGTGTTGTTACAAAACAAGTGAAAACATGTGAGCCCTTGTATTACAATGTCCTCTAACAATTACAAACCGGAATCACATCTGTTATCGCCCTGTAATGTTTTTGCAGACTTTGGCATAAGTGGACAGAAATCCGTTTCACGTCTAGCTCAATTACGCATGAATTACGCATGTAAACCTGCATTTACAGCTGAAATTAACTGGGATAGAAAACTAGCTGAAGAAATAAGCAATGTTTCCCCAACTGTGGCGAAAATTCTGAGCTGTGTCATCTCCACCTTTCGCATTACGCATACCGGGATGACACGAAGCAGATACAGGTGTTCAATCGCGCAAAATCTGCGCCAAACTTCGGAAAAAGGTTACAAATCGGCATAATGTAAATATTTTAATTGTGCTGGAGAAAGAGACGCGTTGAGAAACTGAACGCTCTGTTTAGAAATGACCTCACTATGTTGGTTTGTCACTGCTCAACTCTCCGGCACAAAAGGCTTTAACCTGCTCCGAGCTCCACCATTATTACTGCGCTGTTCCTCCCGAACACACTTTTATTTCACTTTATCTCCGTTTCCATGTCACTGAGTTACACTGTAACGTTTTTACAGACATGTATCTTTGTATATTTCTACCAGGAAAGCGCTCCAAACTCTCGGTGAAGTCGGTTCAACGCGCACAAACACCAAGACCAAAACTAAAAGTCATAAACTGTCACAGAAACTGTCCTGTTTTGTTCAACAGGTTCCGTTTCTGAAAGCTGCGCTGCAGAATCTCTGAGATGTGTGAATGTGTCAGCAGATGAGCGCTTACCATCAGTAGAGGTACAGGTATCCTCGAATGAAATGAATGTGAAAGGGAAGGTGTAAGGCAGTCCAGGCTTCAAAGCCGAAAAACGCCGAAATGAGCCCTAAAGGAGAAGTTGGGGGCCTTTTTGGCTCATTAATCCTTTAGCGACACCTCTAAGCGGACCAGAGGAGACGGGGTCGGGGTGAAGGCCGGCGCTCCGGGTCTGCAGCAGGGTTTCCGTCCTATCCGTCTCCAGAACAGCTCATGAAGGCGAGCGGTGCGCGGAACGGCCAGACTTTCCAAATGATCCAGCATCTACGGCCCCTTGCAGTTTTTATGTGTCCGCCCAATTTACCCTCCCTGCCTCCTCCTCCCTCCCCGACCCCCACCTCCCTCATCTGTCTCAAACACCTTGGATAACCCCCCTTCTCTCCTCCTCCACTTAAAATAAAGACAGCTCATTGCGCGCAGTATTTTCTTTCTCATTTTGTGAAACTTTGTAATTTGACTGTGAATAACAGCCGACGGGTCACATGCGCAGTACTTTGAATTTGCATTTAAATGCCGGGATCCAGACAGTAAACTGCTTGTTGCAAGGTAAAGTCGTGGTACTCTAAATAAAAAGACCCATGTCGGCCGACCTGCATGTAAATAATTTGTCTACTGAGAATTTGAATTGCATTTATTGGTCAAATAGGTAGTCCAAATGAGTTAATTACTTTGAGATCTACACAGTAAACAGGCAAATCAGACTAATAAAAATACCGAAAATAAAAAAATAAAAAATTTAAACACACTTGACGGATGTTCAGAAAAGTGTTCCCTGTGCGGTTCTGCTTTAAATTGTTGTTGATCTGCTGCTTATTAATCACACCTGCTGGAAATCGTCTCAGTCATTAGTCTCTGCTCCGCATTAACCCTGAAATAAAGCCAAAGGCAGAATTTGGGGGGCAAATGACAGATTGTTTTTTGTTTCCTTTAGCAGATGTGGGGACATTTATTCAGACATTTGGCCACTATAGAGGCAATTATGAGTGTTAATGAGGCCCTCCATAGTTCCTCGCTCACTGTCACGGATGTGAAAGGAGGGAGAAACTGAAGCTATCTGCCTTTAACCACTAAACAGCTTCTCTGTTCATGAACCTCATATGGTTATAATAGTCATTTTTTGGTGATCCTGAACTAAATATTGTAGATACACATCAGATGAGATAAGATTTTTTTCCTCCTGAACCCCATTTGAGATTTTTCTTGTTATGAGCAGAGCTGAATCATGTGTGTATGTAGGATTATACTGTTGTGATGAATCCTTACACAGGTTCTGATGCTCATTAGGGTGACCATCAAATCCACAGGAAGCCAGAATGCTAGAACATCTTTGGAATGACTATAAAACAAGCTATAAAACAAGGATTTCATTATAAGCTTCATTAGGCGATTTTTACAAGGGGTTTTCAAACAAATAAAAATAAAAAATAGTAATTAATGTATATATATATGTAAGTACTTCATGATATCATCTACGTATCCCCAACAGTCGACGTGAATGTCATTCACTTGCTAATAGCTTCTGAACAAAGAATAAAGCATTTTCTTTCTCTCAGATGAACTTCATAACATCAATTATCCCTTCACCATATTAGGTTTCTTTAGATTAAACCTGTTTTTGACTTGTCGTGTTGATGCTTTCAGAGTCTCTTCTAGCTGGTTTTCTGGCTGAATATACAGTCACATCATCAGCAAACATTGTCTGACATGTATCCAAAGCAGGAGATGTATATTTTATGAATGTTTCTAAAAAAGTTGTGGACCCAGGGAGCTGACCTGTGGTACACCACAGATCTCACTGCAGTGCAACAATTTCATGTGTAGAAGGCGTGCCACCTTAAAAAAAACAAAACAAAAAAACAAAAACAAAACATTTCTTTAATATAATGCCCTGGATGTTTCCTCACTGCATTTGTCAATAGTTTACCCACAGCTTGTCTGCTATTATTTGAAGTAAGGTGGTGTTTATTGTCTTTAAGTGCAGTATGGGTCAAACTTTGTCAAGAGTCCAGGTTCTTGGAAATTTCCGTACTCATAATGACCAACACTGCTGAAGTGGATTAACTATCTGGTAAGCTGCATGTCTCAGTTGTGTCTTTGTCACAGCCTGAGGATTGACCCTCATGTAACGACTGAGTTTGGCTCCAGCATTTTCATTTATTTTATGCCTAATGAGAGTGCAACCAGAAAGTAAAAGACATCTTCAGCTAGGTTGGATTGAAAATAGTTCAATCTTAATTTCCCAAGTAAATTTGAGTTTCTGCCAAAATGCATTGTCAAAAGAGTCCTAAAGAGGGTTATTTACTTGTGAAACATGGGAAGAAATTGGCTGGTGACTCCTTCTTGCTTTAAATCTACTTTGGAAATTAAGATTGAACTATTT
>JAPZEA010000007.1:10315305-10329953 GCA_029783685.1 Heniochus monoceros
ATCCCTGTAAACACTGCTACTCTTTTCACCAGCACCAGACACACTGGATCTGAATGTAGGACACTGAACTTGGATATATTTTCTTTCTTTTTTTTTTTTTTTTACTGTACCTCCATGACCTCTGATCTAGTGATTTTTATAGTATTTGTAGTCGACATTCTGAAGCACCTTCTTCACCTCTTCTTCTGCCCATGTACCCTCTTTTTAGATTAGCCCTGCAAACGTGTTGTTTCAAGCTCCAGCAAATGAAACACAAGCCTTTCCTGCAGTGACCAGACTGCGACCCCACACTGGGTCACATTACTGAGCAATGGGCATGTTTATATTTTTCACTCCAAAAGAAAACATCATTAGGATCCGAGAGTGGATTTCACTTTTCCCTCATGTCCGCAACTCAGAGGTAATGGCAGCCTCCCCGCCAGCAAGGACCGTGGCCTTAGACCTGACCTTCAACCTGCTGGCCCTCCTCAGTATACACACACGAACGCACGCACACACACACACTGACACAGATCTGCATTTAGAATTTAAAACAATATCACCACTTACACAAGTGCAAACTGTCTCCAAGAGGTCTTTTTTTCTCTCTCTCGCTCTCTCTTCCATCTGGACTGTCTCTGCTCCAGCAGTTGTCTGATCTGACACTCAGCCTGATAATAGGGTCGGGCCCAAGTGAAACCAGAAACAATTTGTTTTGGTCTTAGCTATCATTCCATTTCCCATAAGCCATGCCTCTCCCTTCTCCCCTCTCAGCCCCTCTTTGTACCTCTTGCCAAGAATTAAAAGGAATGACTTTAGACACAGTTACAAAAAGCAGCTGCTGAGTAACTTTCCCATCAGAAACATACTAAAGGCCATTCCAGATTTACATATCTTATTCCAAATCACAAACTGCATGCATTTTAAGAGAGCCCCAAGGCTGACACAAGGCCCTCTGCTCGCTGAGATGGAGCAGCATTTCAGAGCCCTCCTCTGGAATGAATAAGGGAGGAAGTGGAGAGGCCGCACTCACCCTAAGGCAGGAAGTGACATACACTCAATGACGCTAGGCAGCAGTTGTTTTGAATCTTGCAAGACAAAAAGAGAGTTCTTACCAGCAACGATGGAGTGAATGGGAGAGGATGAGGAAGGGAAAAAGGTAATTTGATTAAAGTCGTTGCCTACAGCAGCATTTCCAATTCTGAGCATGTCCGTCCTAAACCCGCTGATGTAAACACAGTGTGCTCTCTGACCTTTTTGGTAAACATCTGCTCAGGGATAGGCTTTCACCCTCATTGGAGCACCGCCTGACATGGCATTGATGAATACGCTTTTAATCACCAAAAGCAACACATAAAATGAATCTTCATTATCTACTTAAGCAACTAAGTAAACACTGCTGTCTTGTGAGCACCAGAGACGCGAGTAAAGCTGTACAAGCAAGCTTTATTGACACAAACAAAAGTCTGTAATCCATGGAGGTTTACACAAAGCTTTCTTAAATATCAAATTAGTTTGGGGTGAAGAGTGTCAAACTTTGTCCTAATTTATTTTCGGACTAGCTCCCTGTCATCACTTCTAACTAACTCAGCAGTTATCGCTCCCTCTATCTGTCCTCAGCCCTCGCCACCATATGCAGTTCACGTGATGGTACAGTTCTATTGGTGTCATCTGAAAACGGAGACAGTTGGAGTCTCAGTGCCTCAGGAGACAGATAGACATCCCTTAGGAGAAAAGGAAGACCCTTGAAAGGGTGAGCAGCAGCCTGTGGGTCCGGGGCCTGGGCCTCGTAAAAGAGCCGCAGCCGGCTAGGCCGAGTGGGAGGAAGTAGGCAATTAAAAGACCCGCAAGTGGCCTGAGCGCTGGGCAGTAGCTGACTTTTATCGCGTCATGAAATAACTACATGCAGGGGCGATGGCAAAGATGGAGAGAGATGGAAAAGGAGAGAAAGAAATTAAGACGGAGGTGGATGGGTGGTGCGACTGTACGCTGGATCGGGGCTAGTCCTGGCTGGACCACCGCTGAGAAAAGGGGCAGGCTATCAAGACAGACGACTTCCTACTGGAGTCTGATTATCCCCTGGAGGCCCAGGGAGAGCCCTATAAAAGCCTCCTCATTAAGACCGGACCATTTATAGACGGCTTAATGAGTCTAGGCTACTAAAAGAAGAGAGGCAACGAGGGACTGATAAAGAGAGTGTCCACTTACTACTTTGGGGTTCCTGTCTCTGCACCTCCCTGCCCTCAGAGGTCTAGTCAAAAAAAAAAAAAAAAAATCACCTCTGTAGGTAAAAATCACACATCCAAGGAGACCAATCCAAGCCAGAAGACACAAACGTCAGCTTATTTGTCCTAAAATCTTTGTCTACCTCAGTTAGCTTCGCTGCCTCACAACTGGAAGATTCTGTTTTTTATTAACGGCCCCTTCTGTGTGGCGTTTGCTCATCCTGTAATAGGAGCCCCTTATTTCAAAGACTCAAACATTGTGTGGACTGAAGACAAGTGTGAGAGTGTGAGCCAGTCCACAGTGCTTCCGTTTTACGCCATTGTATGTTGGAATGCACTCAAACCTCCCCATGACCTTTAATACGATTAAGGAGTAGGATAAACGTGCGACTTGGGTAACACATGTCTATGATTGCAAATGCACACCCACCCCACTGACTGCTCTCGTAAGTGGCGCAACAGGTCCTCCGATTTTCACATCTTACTTGAAGTCATCACTCGCTTACTTTAATTAATCATTCTCCAAACGGCCTGCACAACAACTCACACTTTTTCACCTCAGAGGCAAAAACTGAACTCCAACCAAGTGACTCGATGGGCCCTCAGCATCTGATAAGTCCTACAGTACAAACAGAGCGATGACCTCCTATAGGTCATTCGTCGCACCACTCCCCCTCAAGCTCCATGCATCCTGGTCACCGGCCTCCATGACTGATAAACCACGCTGATCCTATCTGCTCCTCTGAGAAAAACAAACGCTGCATCTTGACACCAGCTCTTTAAGAGTCAACCTAAGCGTGCACACACGTGTGTGTGCACGTGCACGCCCGCCCACCTGTGGTAAGTGTGCGCAAGTATTTCGATGCACATCCACAAACCACACTCTGCTATAATCTTAATTAGAACCAAACTCTCCTTAGTGAGATGTTTTGTGAATAATCCGGCTTCATTCAACAAGTGGAAAAGGAGAGAAACATGACATAAAACCTTCCTCATTTACACTTTATTCAGCGCCATCCTCAAGAGCACATTGTAAAATCCCTGTTAGACTAATCATGCAATACTTATAATAATGCAATGCCCATAAATAGTGCAATAAAAGTGCTGGCAGCAGTCCTGGAATCCTTTCACAGGGCACTTCTAATAACTGCAGATGGATTGGTCTCCCTACCTCTTCTCTTGCTCTGTGGCACACTGGGTGTTATTCTCCCCCTCGGAAATAAAGAGGCGTTTTGTTCTGTCAGAAAAGGGCTTTGTGGTGGTATCAGTGCGCCACTTTGTGCCAAGGAAGAGAAAAAGAAAGTGAGACAGTCCGAGGAGGAAGAGTGAATGATTGATGACAGACAGTCTTGCAAGCAGAGGGCAGGCAGGAAGGGACGACGCACCATAATAAGACGGGATGGTTAGAATCTTGCACATTTAATTAGATAGTTCCCCTCCTGCAGATCCCTTTAGCATTTGAATCCAGGTCAAGGCGTAATGCTGTGACACCCCTGTGAAAGGGATATCATAAAGAAAAATAGTGTCCAACAATCAAAGAATAGCCAAGCTCAAGGGAGCTTTTTTTTTTCTGTCAACCAAACCAGGAAGCACCTTGGAGCATGAAATGTGGCTCCAATTGTTTCTCTGTGTGTGTATCCACCCATAGCGCTAGAGAAGGGTTATTGGCAGGCAGGAGGAGGGGAGTTTCGGGAGGGGATGCTGAGCTGAGAATGCCAGGAATGTCCAGCCCTGTTTACAGCCCGGGCCGGTTCACACCTGCAGGTCAGGGTGCTATCACCAGCCCCGGCCCCTCCTCTCCCTTCTGCCCTCCTCATTACAAGAGGGTCAAGCTCAGAGGTGACCTAATTAGAAGCTCATTACATCACAGACAATCTCCATTAGCATGCCAAGCTGGCCTGTTAATCCATTAGCACCACAGAGGCCCCCAGGGCAGCCTTTACATTCCTGCCCCTGTGGCCCTCACTCAGGGCCCCCGCCACACACAAACACACAGTCACACACACCTATACCTGTTTTGATGGGAGACACCAAAATATCGCTAGTATTCTGCCGCAAACATGAGCAAATTTTAAGACGATGTCACCCACAGACATATCAGTCACAGAAAATGCTATGCTAAGTATTTACCTTTATGGGAATATTCTAATATATTGGTTGCCAGGTTGCTTCAAGGTGAACTACATCATCAAGCCTCAGTCATTGTTTTAATAGCATCAGTCTCAATATAGGTCAAACAGTCATTTTGTCAAAGTAGTTTCAGTTCCAGATTTAAGGTTTCATAAATTAAATAGTTTGATTTAGGATTGGCTCAAACCTTACAGTATGCTGAGGTCAAGTATCTGTTATGTCTCTTGGCCCACTGTTTGATGAAAAGCCAGCCTGCTACAACTGGGATATTGTAAAATAAAGCTGCATAAATCTAAATAAGGCATACCCTTAAATTTAATTTAAACTTAAATTTTTGCAAGTAATATTTTGGCGCTGAAGAAGAAATCACTCCTTGTTTTTGTTTGCCAACGTGAAAGTTAGCCATTTCGATGAGGCGGTGATGTCCTGACACTTAAAGGTCTTTAGTCACAGTGGGACAGGCGGAGGGGGGGGGTGTCAACTACTTCTGGGCTTTTATACGACTGCGGTCTCTGACCAGGGCTCCACCTGAGTGTTTTGGCCGTAGAACAAGCTGGAGACAAACTCAAAACATGTTCGTTCTACTCTGTCTCTCTACATCTGCTGAAGAGCATGTGTGTATATTGTGTATTTGCACTTGGTCTGCTTGTCATTATCATTCATGTCCAACTGAAGTTTTTAAAGTGAAAAATTACAGATCCTCTCACAGTAAGGTGCTGAGGTGGAGTCAAGCGTGTGTCAATGAATTTCCCTGCTCCTTTTTCCACTGTTTACCCCCATAAATGAACTTCCCTCTCTGGGCCTTTGTTGGATAAGGCCTCTAAAGTGCTGGGTGCAGCTGTGGGGTTGTGGCCCAGTGCTGGGGACTGAAAGAGCCAGTATCTATCTCCTCACTGGGGACCTGGGAGACACTGAGCCCCACTACCTTCCCTTTGAAACCTCTCCCCTCTGGTGACTGGCAGACCATACAGCGCTCAGAGCTTTGTAAGTGACTCCATTGTCGGGGGCAGATTGAGAGGAAAAAAGGGGGCTAGCCCTAGGGATAGAAAAGCAAGGTGAAACAAAAAGGTCTGGCTCTGTGGTCTGAAGAGGGCAGGAATGGATCAAAGTGCTGGGTGCTGACCTGCGGCCTTTGTCCGTCAGACAGCCCTGGCTTCATTTAACCTCTCTCTGGAGGCCGGCAAAGCCCACTGGGATATCGTGCTACACAGAAGCCATGCCCTATGGGGACATCTCAGTGCCTCCTCTGCAACCCCTCCACCTATCCCTCTGTCTCCTCCTCCACCCCTCCACCTGGGACAATATCACAGGTGAAAGTGGATGGGAGGGGTTGGTCTGTGCTTCGCCCCAACCTGTCAGGGATCCACCACAAAGGGAGCTGAGCCCTCTCTCCGGATGCCCGGCGGCCAAGTCTTACCTTACTACACAGCATTCACATGGCCTCCCTGCCTCCCTGCCCCGGCTCCACTGGGAGAGCCACAGCATGGAGGGAATCAGAACAGAGAGGAGCTCTCAGTCGCTCACCTGGGGATGGTAAACCTCAGCTATGCGGCAAACAAAGGTGAACTTAGTGGATCTCTGCTGCATTGTTTAGTTGGGGAAACTTAAATCTTCTAGCCTTAATGAACTGTTGAATAGAGAGGATTTTCTATGGTTCAAGGGGCCATGTGTGACTTTTAAAAACCTGTCCATCATGCTTTCTATAGGGGCAGGCCTAACAAACAGGCTGCGCACAATACATCCCAGCATCTGTTCCGAGACGGTCAAATTAAATTATCAGCGACTGCATTAAAAGCGCACTGTTACTACACTATTAGGCCTTTTATCACATGAATTTGTATGAGTCATTCACACTTTAAAGTAATGAACACTACTCATCTGCTTGTCTTGAAATTCAAATTATTAACGGCTTACTAGCTTATAGAGTAGTTGTAGTGGCATTAGAGCAACAGGTGAGCACTTCCAAAACATTTGCCAAACAAAAGCAATATGTGGAATTACTGGCTCGCTCATCCCGAAAAGGGAACTGGAGGTCAAGGTGTGGAGCGGTTGAAGATGAAGAAGGAAGCTGGGAATGGGAGGCAAAATGGAAGCAGGAGGAGTACCTGCGCTGAGATGGGGATGGGGGTCTAACTATGTTGGGAACGAAAGCGGCCAAATCGTCCTGCTTTCATTAGCGCGCTGAGTGAAGCCTCTGCCGAGGCCTCGATTCCCAAGACTCTCAGATAACAAGTGGCTTCCCACACTGAGGCTTTCTGTTTTCTGTTTCCTCTCCAATAAAACCAGCCAGGGAGCGGGAGAGAGAGAGAGAGACTGGGGAGCAAGAGTGATAGACGGGTGGGGAAAAGGGAGAGGGGACCCCCTTGGCCTGCTGTTATCTGTCTAACTCAGTCATTTGCAGGGGGTGGGGGGGGTTTGGTTTATTTTCCCCAAGCCCAATGAATGGCTGCCGACAAGGCATTTCTGATGTCTGTGATAAGATATCCCACCCCCGGTGTCCGGCCCGGCTAGCCCTGACCAGACCTCCTGCTCGAGCCTTTCAAGCAACCAGGTTAACCATCCTTCCAAGAGCTGGTAATGAAAGACAAAGTAAGGTGGTCTCGCGCTGAAATGCACAAATGTGAAGAGTGAAAGCGGAAGGCAACGAGTGGAGGTTACTTGTATGACCTCCCACACACAGTAAAGCACAGACCAAGACAAAAGCATTCCATAGGCAGTGCCAGCCATGCTGTTAGTGATAGGCTCTAGATAGGCTCTGTGTATGGGACTCTACTCCATGCAGCTGGCGGGTGTATGCAGAGAATGTTGTGTTTGTCTGAGGCCCGGCCACGGTCATATGGATGCAAACATTTTGGATGTACAGAGGTCAGTGCTGTTGACTGTTTAACCAGCTGCCAGCTGCTATCAGACTGTATGATCAACATGCATTCTGTATATACAGCAGGAATGGAAACAGAAAAAGGCTCATGTATTTGTGATTTGTTTTTGTGCAAGGAGGCCCCTTGTAACACAAAGGTTATGGAAGTTCAAGCTGGTAGCTAGAGATTGGTAAGGCTTTGTGGCGTAGCTTTTGCAAGATAAACGTTTTTGAAAGATCCATATATGCGGTACAGGTGCAGTCATACGAGCCCAGTCTGTGTGACAACATGGATGAACCGTTTCCTCTGCTCTGTAGAGCAGGCCTGTTTAACGCCACATAAAAAAGAAGTTAGAGGGAGGCCAAGTAGGGAAGGAACAGATGAAATCCAGCGGGGGCAGCCTTATTACTTCCTGTCATAAACCCTATCATCCCTCCTCCTGCACAGATGATACGCAAGAAGACATTCAAACGTACACACAAAAGTGCATTAAGATGAATTTAAGTGCACGTACAGACAGAAACCACATACAACTAGCCAGCGGAACATGCTGAAAGCGAGAACTTGCAATGCCTTCCTGTCAGCGCTGAGCATACAGAGGCAGGAATTAAAACAGCAGTGAGATGAGAGGCAGCATGGGCACAGAAGTTAAACACATGTACACTAATACACACAAACACACAGCCCCAGCATACTGAGCCAAGCTGCTTCTCATTTAGAGGTTCCACTGCAGAGCATGCAGACCACCAAATGGTCCTAATCGAACGTCCCTGCTCTGCCCTGTCCGCTCACCTCACTGATAGCAGCTGGAGGACGCGGTGGAGGGAGGGACGGGGAGGAGAGCGAGCGGGTGTTTGTGTTGGAGAGGTAGGGTGGCAGGGGTGATAAACTGTGACCTTCTCCTCATACTGCAACATGCCTAATGGCTGCTCTGAGTGCTCCAGCTCAAGGTGTCTGAGCCTCTAAATGGAGGGGTATTTTTATCCTGCTCTCTCACACACACACACACGCTCGCGTATTAACAAACACTGTGAATGGTGTGTATGGCCATAGCTGATGTCCGGGTGCACCACAGGGTGAGCTAGGGCTGGCGAGTTGGCACGCAGCGCTGGCAGTACTCAAGTTCCTGATAGCTTTCAGGGGCCTTTGATGTTCTTTGCATCCCCCGGCCCCCTCACCGCTCCATCCCCCTGGCCTCCCCCTCGCAGGAAATTGCATTCTGTCCGCTGCCATAGCAGATAAATGAGGCAGGAGAGGGGCTGCACACTGTCACCAGCCGACCTGGCCTGTCTCACACTGCAACCTGCAGTGTGTTAGCCGCGTGTGCTCCTATCCGGCACCCACGGCTGGCCTCGGGGAGAGAAAATGCATGTGCACATACACATAAACACAGTGTGTGGACAGACAAGTACATAAAGACATATGCACAGAACAGAAGACAAGCATACCGTTATATAATCTCACATACACTCCTGGTATCTTAGAATGCTGACAAGTGATATTCTGCAAGTTCAACACATACATGAATGAAATAATGCAGGTATACTGAGAAATAGGTACAGGTACTACAAATGGCCAATAGCTACTAAACAGCCAACAGCTACTGCAGACATCCTCACTTTATCTCCCTGATATTAGCCACAGCATCAGACAAGGATAACAACACTGTCCACACGTGCAGATAGCGTGTCACATCTGATTACATCATGGTGAGATTCCTGCGATCCCTCCGTAGACATTGTCTGGGAATGTCGAGAAATAATACAGCTAAAAAGAACTGGTCACGCAATGGGGACCCCAGTGGTACTTACGGGCACGGAGGCGACCAGAAATTTACGGGACGTAGCCTGTGAGCATGTGTGTGTGTGTGTGCACGTGTGAGATCATGCTTTGTGGTGTTTGAGATTGTGTGTAAGTGTGCACATGTGTGGCTATAGGTACATGTCTGAGATCATGGGCGTATGTGCAAGTGACTAGCCTCAGCCAACAAGTATGTTTGATTAGTGTTGCGCTACATGCAACAGGGTCCGCTGTAGCCAAATGAGTTACAGCTACAAGGTGATGTCAGTCCTATTGGAACCCAATAGTACAACCCCACCCTCTATGCTATAGGCTTGGAGCCTTATACTAGGGGGCCACCATGTTTCCATGTTAAAAACTTAACTTGTGCTGTCAGATGTTTAAGTATTTCACATATAAATCAAATATTTCAGTCAAATCAAATGTCCAAGTAATGATATACATGCTGGTGACCTTGATCTTTCCATTTCTGAGGCTTTATCAAGTTGTTTCAGAGATATTTTGGGACCTTTCGTGCGCACCACCACATTCCCAAGTGTGAGGTTTTATGCTGTGCATGACTCATGGAGGCCATGAACATGTTCATTACATAGAGCATTTATTACTTTAATATACTGTCATTTATCTTCCAACTCAGTCCTCTTTCCATATAGTGACTGAGGATGTTTGGCTTAAACTGAAGGTAATCTGCTCCATGTTCTGAGCTGTGTGTGGCCTGAGCTAAGAGAGGATGTGCCAGTTTGTCTTTTCTCCTCTGGTTCATGTTACCCTTCTCTTGATCTCTTTTTCTCAGATCATGTCCACATTAAGACAAATACTGTACATCTGAGTAAATCTGAATGTTAAGCAGAGTTCTATCCATAGTCCATTTTCTAATATCGCTGCACGTTAAATAAGTCTTAAAAAACAAATACGTGTGCATTAGCAACTTCATTTGATAAGGCCTCGATAAGAATGACACAACACAAATGAACATATCGGCACAAAGCAAATGTTCTTACTGTCTTATCTTTCTCTCTCTGATTGTAGGTCATAAACACTACCTATTAGAGTGAGCAGGGTTACCAATCATTCACCAACTATAATCACAACTCAATACCCGATACTGTGGTTATGCTTCCATAAGAAGTTAAAAGCAAATTTCAGACATTTCTGCAGAAAAAATGCATTCACTACCTTTATGCAAATATGTTAAAGAGAATGTGACAAGGTTACATAAATATTCAAGCATCATGAGTCTATAATTAGTGCATGGCATTATTTTTCTACCAAGCCACAAGCCACTAATATAACAGGGCTGCGTATGCAACAAGTGTCCCCATCTGGACTTCAACTGAGGACACTGCAGTTATATGCACCCCCAATGCCCTGCTCTTTATTATTTTTGATTTTCTGGTGCAGTGGAGGCCTGACATAACATGACGTGAATGCTTTTTCTGCAGGTGAAGCAGAAGCAACATCAAGATGTATTTGATATATCTGTTTCCTTCAACCATTACTGTCTTTTCTTTCTTTTTGTGCAAAATTTCTACTGCTTTTTCCAGTTTCCACTCACATTTTTATGTGCAAAGTGTAAAAAAAGGAGTCTAAAATTGTACCTTATGACACCACTTGTATTGGTACAGAGTATCAGACATATTGACGTAACCTAGAGGACCATTACGGAGAGAGCTGCAGGTGGGTGACAGGATGTGGGTTTCATAACTTTGCTGATTCAATGAAGAATTCAGCCACGTCAGGGAAGATAAACTTGAGTTTGCAAACATAGCCACTCTGCGCTGTGTTCAACCTTAGTTTGGAAAGAGAGAAAAAGACGCATTTTTAATTGCAAACATGGCCAAACTCCCTCACCCCACCTTCACCTCTTCCTCTCCACACTCCCCTCCCCTACAACACTCTCCTGTTGATGGGAGTGATCCTGCATGTGGTGAGTGAGGAGAGCAAGGACACCATGTGGTTCTCTCCTGCGCAACACACACACCACATGCACGCACACACATTTATGTACACACCGACCCCATTACCCACCACCACCACCACCTCCGCAGCTGCCCCACATGACCCTTCATCCTCTCCTGAGCTGTAGCAGAGCGCCCCTACACATCAGCGGACTTCTGATTGACAGGCCGTGAAGATATACCAACATGGTCTCCATTTAGCTCAAGTACCACACCACCATCACCTCAGAAACCCCCACCCGCCCTCCTCTCCATGTCCCAGGAGAAAACACACTTGAGCCAAAGTGTTTCAGAGCAGGATGTTTCCTTGGGAGAAAAGGTTTCGTCTCGGGTCACCGTGCACTGCTGGGATGGAGGGTGCTTTTTCACGAGGGTGTTGGAGGGGGGCGGTCAGCTTATGGTGAGAGGATGGAGGAAAAACCAAGAAGAGGAGGGGTAGTGAGAAATGGAAACAAGGCGTGTGGATGTTTGAAGAAGCGAACTGTGTCACAGCCTGGAGTTGTTTCGTAACCATCCTGTCAACCAGGTGTAATGGTGCTGATTGGTCATTGTAGAGTGTATAGTTGATAGAAAGACAAGTATTTTACACTGGATTTAAAACTATTATTTCTTTTAAATTAAATTCATAATGGGTAGGACGGCTAAGCAAACACATTAGGCAACTTATTATTCATTATAACAGTGCGGTGTTTCGTTATGTTTGTCTTTGGATTTAGTCCTTGACAGGTAAAGAAAACAGCAGAGGCTTTTAATGACACATCATCTTCAGTTGCATCAGTGGTGAGGGACGTCCCACTACTTTACAGTTACTTAAGTGCGCTACAGTTATCAGCTCTGACCACCATACACACACATTATCTCGCAGCAGCACTTTTAGCAGAGCTCGTTAGGCTGATGTTTGCCGTCAAAACATTTTTATCCCGCCCATAACGACAAACCTTTTCCAACAGCTACAGATTCTGGTAATTTTATATTGTTATTTTCTGGTATGTTTGGCTCTAACAGACAACTAACAGTAAATTTGGGGAGGAGATTGAAGAGTGTGACCAATATCTCAACAGAACCAAAGTGAGTACATCACAGATGGAGATACATTTACAAATTATAGGAAAAACCGAGATGAAGCAGTTTAGTAAAGTGCTGGGCCACCACAAGCCTCTGTAATCACCCACTGGTGTTCAACTGGGTTGAGATCTGGTAACTGTGAGGGCCACAGCATGTGATCCACATTGTTTTCACATTCATTCAACCATTGGGTGAGCCCTTGTGGTGTGCAGCATCTGCATTCATTATGTTTCTCCACTCATCTATTCAGAATTTTCCTTTAACGTGTCCCCCATGTGTAAATGGTATACATGCAAGACCTCTGGCCCACTGGGATAACACTGTCCATCTCCTTTTTTTCACAAAGATTTATGATTTTGATGTCAAAATGGCACACACATAATGAAGTCCAGTAATAATTCTAACATTTTTATGTTCAAATAAAAAATATATGTATGTTATATGTATGTTATATTATATTAGCAATATCAGCTAGTTTCATACTCAAAAATCTATATATCTATTGCCACAACTGTTTACTTAAATCATGTAATTTCCACCCATTCTAAACATCAAAGTTAATTTACTAGGAATGAAACTCTACTTATGAAAAAAGATGTTATAATGAATTTGCATTGAGTTTTAAAGGTGTGGTTTTGGAGGAACAAACGAATAGATGTTGTTTGTTGCATTTCGTTACATGTGGGATCCAGTATTTTTAGAGCTTGTTAGCGACTAAAAGTAAGTATATTTCGGGTTCTGCGGCATTGATTTTAACGACATTTTTCTACTGTGATCCCCTAAACTTTACGGATGTGCAAAACTAATCACTGGAGCATAACGTTACATTTACAACCATCAAACCATCATGTGACAGTTCTTATCTTGTAGACTCAGGCATTGTTTTCAAAATTGTAGAAGGTTACCTGACACTGTTTTATACATCGTGTTTACCACAACATGAAGTTAACGTTCGCTATTAAGAAACAGAACAATCAATGGCACATTACCAAAGCTACAGCTTAGCAACCTAACGTTACCTTGCCTGGGAATAACATTAGCCATTAGTTAAGCCCAGGGTAATAACGATCTTACCACATAGCGTCATGTTATAACCGCCCCAGGGTGCAAATCAGCTAGCTGTTAATACCAGCACGATGGAAAGTATAATGTTACGGGAAAGCTCCGTAGAAGCAGATATCAAAAGGCAACGTTACTGCGTGTAACGTTCAAGTCGCAGATGCTTAGCTAACGTTAGCTTAGCTAACTTGGGATCACGTAACATTACCACTACAAAGCAGCTGTCTGTGTTAACGCCACACTTTCTGAATTAACGTGTACTTAACCGAAAGACAGGCGTTTTAAATTACTTTACAAGCTCAATTGAGAACTTACCAGTGTCAGCGCGGCTCTTGTATGTAATATCTTTCTTTTGCTTACCGCTCGGACGGTCGCTCGCACCATGGACGCAGACATGTTGCACAGTTAAAATCACAACATTAAACTGCGCAGGCGTGTTAAAAAAAAAAAAAAAGGCAACCGCCACCCACAGCAAGTAGCTCATTCAATGATTGGCTTATACCATGACGGACGAGCGCGACAGCCACTGAGCTTACAGAAAAATGTCTACTAGCTACGCATCATCTTCGGTGATATAACTCCCTTGAACGATTATAGAACTATTGTAAAAACTGTTTTAATATCCTTCCTCTAATCCAACCTGAATTCATTTGAAAAATCTCAAGCTCCACTTACTATCCTTCTCCGGTACTGTCAACCATATCTGTCAGCTTTGTTGGTCAAACACCCGCTTTCAGTGTCAATAATGAACTTTCAAGCTCCACTGTGCCATATTTGGTGTGCATACAGGTGTTCTTGTAAGGATCTTAATTGAAAAACTTAACTCTCCCTAACTGAATAATCTAATAATACATACAATTATCTCCAACACACACAGAGTGCAGTTTCTTGTAAAATGCTATATTAATTGTACAGTTTTGTTTATTGGCTTCAGTACTGGCAAATAAAAATAAATAAAACATGCCAATCACATCTATTCCTGTAAAGAAAACAAAAACCTTTCTCACAGAAATAGTCCAGACTGGGATTTGATTTCAATTTAATGAATTCTTTTACACAAATGGATCGCAAGCCAACCTTTCCTGGCAGGATAGGGATTCCTTAATAACAAACTAAACCTCCCATTTGAGTCCAAGAAAAATAAATGCAATAAGGCTGGCATTAAAACAAAGCTACTTTAAAAGGAGAAATTGATTACAGTAACATCAACAACACAATTTTTTTTTTATAAAATTCAGCCATATTAGGACAACAATAAAGCCAGACAGTCCATTTTCGAAGTTGAATGATAAGCAGGTCTTTGAGACATTAATTAGCAGCAACATAATTAAAGGGAGTGGACCCTCACAGTGCAGCTACCAATCTGTGGCACCATTACAACAAAGTGAAGCCTTTGTGGCAAATAAATACATTTATCTCTCCGCTCAGCTAACTGAGATTACCTATAGTTTAGTTTTAGAGTAAGTGAACAGTGCAGTGTACGCCATCAGCTGGGCCAGTTTTTTTTTTTTTTTTTTTTTTTTTAAAAATTAATGCCAATTTAAAGCATGAAACTATTTACAAATCTTTATAAA
>JAPZEA010000007.1:10410219-10420233 GCA_029783685.1 Heniochus monoceros
AAATGAAAAACACAGAATTTTGGAAGAAATGAAACAGATTCTGGAAAAAATGTGAACTAATTACATAGGGTGCTATATTTGATGGAGTAATTCTGCAAACCTTGAGACAACTTGCTGCAGCTACTCGTACAGAGCTGGCCTGGACTTCAGAGCCACTGGCAGCATCAGACACACAAGTTTAAAGGGGAGTAGAAATGGGGAGCAGTGGAAGTGATATACAGATGTCACGCCCTTTAGCCCCCTCAGGTAGCCCCCGTAGTCTGGGGGTGGTGCCCATTCTATTTCTGACCCTCATAAACTGTGGGTGCCAAGACCTGAGGACGCCACCCTGTACTCACCCCAGGGGTAATTATAGAGCATCTTGGGCCACAGCACCCAGTGCCTCAGTCCGGACCACCCACCCCCAGTGAGACACTGCCTCATATACCTGCTCACATTCCTCTAAAAGCCCTCTTACACTCTGAGGTGTTAGGTGTGTTTCATCAGACCGGTTATAATTACACTTAACTGGTTTCTTGTTACTCTTCCTGAGAGAGATGCTAATCCGAGTTGGGTGTTCATACTGTTAGCTACTCTGTCACTACCTGTCTGTTAGCGCTTTGGTAGCCACTTCTAGTTTCAGCTGGGTGTAGTATGAGCTCAGGGGTGGTTTCACTGGTGAGAGTGGATACACAGGATCTAAATAAAGAGCAATGATTGTCCGCATTCAGTATGTTGCTGGCTTGTGTTGGCGCGCATCACCTGGACGTTTCACTTCTCATTGCATCACTTATAAATGAGGTAATCGGGAGTCGAGAAAAGTGACATCGCTAAGGGGCACAGGTTGTACTTTGTACCACAGCGGATAAACACATGTGCTAAGCTGCTCATAAACACAAACAGGAAACAAGCCACCCAGTGTTGCAGTTGTTAAAAGACTGTCAGAGTGGAAGAGGTGGAGGAATGGAGTCACGGCGAGCCCTTTGTCCCATATTCTGTAACCATAGCTGGCTAAAGCCTCGCATATCCATCTCAAACTCTGCCGCTGTATCTCTCACTCTCTCGACAGCTGTTCATTCATATATTGGTGGGGGGTTGGTGATGGGTTGACATTATAAATACCATTTGTCATCAAGTTGTATTTAGTGTCTGTGACTCACTCTAAGAGGAAAACACAGTCAGGTTTTCAGTAATAGCCCCATCCTGATGAATTGTTGTTTTACAAGAACGTACCGTCTGTTAGCCTGTCCTATTGGCCCAGTCTCACATATGTTCCCTGTTAAAATCATTTTCAGAGCCTGTAACAGTTCAAAGACACGCTGAGAACACATTGTCCAAAACATACTGATTATTTCCCTCAGTGAGTCACCGATCACTTCATCCTCCTCTCAACCTGAAACTAGTCTCCTCATCTTTATCTGCTTCAGAGATAAAACTCATCATTTCATGACCGGTAAACACAAGTGTTTGGCAGCACTTGCTAACATAAATTCCAACACATTTTAAAGAATTTATGTGGCAATTATCACAGACCAATTCACTTTTATAAGACAAAGTTGGAGGGTTTATGCACCAGTAGCACACATAGCAGAAACTTTATAGAAATCAGCAAAACTGTTGACAAAGGTGTTTGGAACAACTAACAGTTTCCAGCTAAAGGTTTATGACCAACACTCTCTTCCTTTACTTTGTTAATCAATTTCTGGGACTGGTTGTTTTTCACCTGAAAGTCTTCAATGAGGGCGGATAGAAGCATTCTATAACTGGAAGACTGTCGGTTGTAAAAGTGCTGTGAAGATAAGACTCCAGCTAGCTAGATCTGCAAGATCTCTGGTGAAATGCATACTGCCCATGTGTGTCCTTGAATTTCTCAGTACGTAACTGGCTCACATGACAGAGACGTCCAGAAACATGAGGATAATTAATTTGATTATTTCTAGAGCATGGCAAGGTTTAGAGTCTGACCTAAGTCGGAAATTATAAAATAGTACAGTCCCTTGTCCCAAATATTTCATATAGCTATGGACCTATTGTCATTTTCCATACTGTCTTATGGTGAAAATACAGACTGTAAATGTCTCAAAATAATCTCAATCTCACAACAGAATATGTGTAGAAAGCATGCTGAAAAATATGTAAAAGTAAGTTGGACTGTCTCTTTCTTTCTTTACCTCAGTACCACATCAACAAGCTGTCCATCATGTCTTCAGACAACCACATGAATAACAGTGAGAAGGAGGTGGATGAGGTGGATGCAGCCCTGTCAGACCTGGAGATTACTTTGGAGGGAGGGAAGACGTCCAACACACTGGTATGACAACACCGCCACAGCCTCACATTCACGATGGGAAATACCTTTTAGTTGCGACTTACATGCACTTCTTTTTAAAAATCCATCATTATGTGAATTTATTTTCTAAACCGTAGCAGCTTGGCACTCTGTTTGGTCCTTTGTTTCTCTACTTTATTCTGATGACATCTCCTTTCATCAGCAGTATTTAACAGAAATGGAAACCCACATAGACACTGAATGCTGACCCAGGCGAGAGAAAATCACAATGAATTTCACTGGAACTGCAAAATTGCACATTGTTATATATGAGGCCCTGCATCTGACAAAAGACTGGGGCTGTGAGATATTTGACACTTAAACAAACCCAACACAGGCTGCAAGTTACGTTGAATATGTGTGTCCATTATTTCAGCTGCCCCGCCTTGAGAGCCTGTTAAGTTTATACAGCTTATCAGAGGAAACTGAGCTTTGAGATATTGCATAAGAAGTGTTGTCTTAAGCAGAGCAGTGACATTGAAATGTACAAAGTTGAACCGGAGGTCATTGTTTTGGTCATGTTTAACCATGTTTTTATTCTTTTTTTATATTAAAATCTTCCAGGTTTATACTAACAATGGCTTTTTCCCCTTCCTCTTAGGGTGACATAACATCTATTCCTGAGCTAGCGGACTATGTCAAAGTCTTCAAGTAAGTGTGCATCCAGACCCACCTGATCCCACGAGGCCACATGTGCTTTCACTGTTATCAGAAATGCCAACAGCTGTGCATGAGTGCGTGTAAAGATTGCATTCGTCCAAAAGATGCTGAGTCTGTCAAAGAACCAGGAAATAAAAACTGGCTAAATGAGAGAGAGCTGTTGTCTGGTTTGCATCAGTGTAATAGGCTGCATTGTTTGCCAAAGGACATTTGCAGGCTGAGCTTTCAGTTTAACTTTTTGAAGTGATTGCAGTTGGACGAAGCATATTTTTTAACCATATTCATTTTTGGCTTCAGACCATTGCTGACAGGCAGGTGGCCCCTGTGGTGGTTGTCTCATAAAATGTATAAACCATAGGGGTGGGGGATTATATCAAGAGGCATTTCCTCTTTAATGCTTTTCCATTAATGTTCACATCCAATGCTGGCTCCTTTCCTCTTCACCTCGCTGACTTTGCACTTGAGAGGCTCTCTCCCTCTCCCTCCCTCTCTCCTTTGTACTCACTTGTAATACCCCCCCCCCCCCACTCTCCCTCTTGACCACTAATGAAGAAAATGGGTGTTTTTTTTTTCTTTTCATCTGAAGTCTGACGTGTCTCCCTCTGTCTGTTGTATATTTTCCAGACCCAAGAAACTGACACTGAAGGGCTATAAGCAGTACTGGTGCACATTCAAGGATATCACAATTTCCTGTTACAAGAGTAAAGAGGAAGCACATGGGACACCTGCTCACCAAATGAATCTTAGAGGTGCAAGCACACGAAAAATGTCATTTCATGTATATGCAAGAATTTTAATGTTTTATTTTTATGCTGCAAGCATGACGATTTCTGATGGTGCGTTTAAAGAATGGGTGTGACATTTGACCTCTTCTTCCACTCTGCTCTTTGGCCTCCATGTGTAGGTTGTGAGGTAACTCCAGATGTTAACATCTCGGGTCAGAAATTCAACATCAAGTTGCTAATCCCTGTGGCCGATGGCATGAATGAGATCTGGCTTCGGTGTGACACGGTAAGTTTTAGGGCACCGTTTATGATCATTTCTTGTTCTCGTTGGCAGGTTTTTAAATGTCAGCGTTTGACTTTCTTCTCCAGGAGAAACAGTACGCCCACTGGATGGCTGCGTGTCGCTTGGCCTCCAAGGGCAAGACCATGGCGGACAGCTCTTACAACCTGGAGGTCCAGAACATTCTGTCCTTCCTCAAGATGCAACACATGAACCCCGACCCTCAGTTCATTGAGCCAATCACCACCGATATCAACCCGGAGTGCCTGGTGTCCCCGCGCTATCTGAAGAAGTATAATAACAAGCAGGTAAGCCGTGCAGGCTGTCTTTCCGTATGGAGCTTAAAATACAACCTCTGAATGCAGTGTAGGCTGTAGTTACAGCATGGAGGGTAAAGAGTGTACTTACAAAGAGACAGAATAAGGAAGGTAACTATCTGGTCTAATGTGTGTTTTGTGGGAGGTTGTTTACTTGTTTGATGAGTTGGTTGTGGAGTTAGACAGAGCAGTGTCTGATGCTTACCAGATGGGCGCCTCTTGGCATCAGGCTTGTCTTGCATTGGAATGTAGCCTTCCTCTACTCCCCCTCTTTAACTCTCTTCCTCTTCCCTCCGTTCCTCCCCTCCCTCACCCCTCTCTGTCCAAGGGGAAACCAGGACAGCAGACGTCCAAACCGCTCAACATGCGTACAGTGATGTCGCTTATGTCAGACTGTCATGGATACTTTCTCTGCTCTCGGCTTTTATGCTTGTAGACAAAAGAGCGGAGATTTCAGTCACTGAACTTGTCATCTAGCAGCACTGGCCAGAAGTCAGAACACATTTGTCTAAACAGCATCATGGAGTAACAGAAGCACATCATCAGCAAACATCTTAAAAACCAGGTGTACAGTTTAAGCACTCAGAATGTATTAACTTTCTTGCAAGTGTCAGGAAAAGTCTCCAATGTGTGCAGCAGATTTGCATGTAAGCAACAGGCTGGTGTGTGTACAGTGGAACAGCTGAGTACACGGCTGCCATGGCTGTGTTAGTTGGGGATGGGTTGAGGGGGTCGCCTCCTCATAGCTTACTCACTCAGTCTGGCTTTGTTTAAGTTGTAGTAGAAAAGTGGAATGTTGCTAGGGGGTTGGATGGATGTTGTGAGGATACAGTAAGTGGTGACTCAGAAATGGTCTGAGACATATCCTGAAATATACTGGATGTCTGGAGAAAGAGAGGGGGACACAGATTCAGGTCCCGTAAATGGGTGTTGAGTCTGTGGTCTTCCAGCCATAATACAAACAAGGCTTGTTCTTCCTTTGTCTGATACTCCTTTAACACAGGAAATACGAGTGTGAACACATGATTTACTCATTCATATGGGACTGCTATCACAGGTTAGTCTGTGGACGTCACTGCTAAGAAACCGTTGTTCTACACACAGCACAGCTGAAAATTAGAATTAACCCAAAATTGCAGAAGTACCAAATAGAGTTTCAGTTCTCTCTTTCTCTGGATGTCTCACTTTCTCTCTTTTTAGATTAGTCGGAAAATCCCTTAAATATAGCATATAAATATATACATTACAGAAAATTAAGTCACCATCACGAATAGAAAATCCTGTTCACCAAACCTGAGGAGTGATCAGTCCATGTTCAAGTGAAGAAAGGGTCACAAACTGGATCACATGATGCACGGTTGGGACCAAACCAACCTGTGGGTTTAACCTGTGTCATTGTGTCAGTGTGTTGGTCTGAAAGAGAGAAGCCCTGGTCCAGTTTCTGGTTTGCTTCTGTTGCACAAGGGTTTGAATCTCTCTATTGTGCCCTTTGCCATAGAAGGTTTCTTTCATTCTTCATTTTCCTGGAAAGCTGAAGCATAATACTGAAAATGATACTGAAATATGATACTTTATTATATTCTACACTAAAAGACACTGACTCAGCTGGACAGTGATATTTTATCGGCTCATCGTATTAATCAAGATGAAACAGTGACTCATTTGCTAGCATTGCAGAACTACAGCTCCCATAAACCATGTGGTTGCTATCAAAACTTCGTGGGAGCGGCTGTTATTGAATGCTAACATGACATTGCTGTTTTGTGTTTGTTAAAATCATGGAGCTGGTCAGATGTCATGGTGCACTGTCAGAAAAGAACTGCCCAGAAAGACAAATGGAAAAAACACCCTGTGTGACATAATACATGGCCTGAAATAGAGGCCAGCTTGAACAGTGGGCAGGACTAGGACTTTTTGGGAGTAGTAGTCTCTCAGGGTGTGTGTCTGTCTGGGGCTGTGGTTCTTTCTGGTCCGGCTCCAGTCTCACTCACAGTCCCAGTATAACAGGGGGTCCCCCAGGCATAACATGAAAGAGTAGTGGCATTATTTACAGCGTGTGTATGTACCCACGCACTCACACACATGTGTACTCGTGTAGGAAATGAGCCGTGCCTGGGAATGCTACGCGGGAAAACTGTGTGGGAAAAGCCCGTTAGCTCGCAGTCAACTGCGACCCCTCCCCATCTCCCTTAAACTGGACTTCCTGTTGCGAGACCGGTCCGAGGAGACTTCCGTGCTGTGGCTCCCGGCGGACACACACACAGGAATTTTTAAGATTACTTGAACCAGTGTCGTCTCTCGCCAAATCTATACGTCCACATCAGAGAAAACAAACATAAAAGGCACAATAATAAATCCTGGAGCATGAAGACATGATATTGGTGCTGCTTGGTACATACTGCCATCTTGTGGATGAAGGTGGGATTACAGAGAAGCTGTGTGATCTTTTTAATAGCCCGTTGTGAAAGCCTGTTAAAAACAAACAGACATTATCTGGAGCTGAAATGTACAGTTCCTGTGCCCACTTCTTTAATGTGAAACCATGCAAATGTTGCACAATGTCCCTCTTTTCTCTTATAAATTGCTGTGTCTGACTGCTGCTGTGCTCTCTCTCCCTCTTGTGGCTGAATACTGCATGACCCCTTGACTCCACAGCCCCTCTCCCCTCTCTGTTTCAATTATGGCCTCCTATTCTGTTGTTTTGAATCTTTCCTCCCCCGACATTGATCTTACTTGCTTGTTTCTCTTTGTCCAATCTTTCTTTTCTCTCTTCTTGTATGCATCTCCTTCATTCCTCTTTCTCCTACCCCCACCTCCCATCTTCAGCCAGGCTATATCAGGGACCTGGTAAGTTGCTATGTGTCCACTGGGTGCCTTTTAAACCTTAGACACATGTATATGCATGATTTTACGAACTCTGAACACTTTTTTTGTTGCCTCACCTAACCAACAGTAGTGCAGCTGTTGTGTCATAGTGACTGATAGAGACTAGATAGTAGAGTAGATCCTTCTTGTTAGTTTATGTTTGTTACTTGTCTAATGTTTTCAGGGTGCCATAAGACATGCAAATACATAATTCTATTGATACTACATTTGGACATCTGTGTTGTTTGTATTTTTCTTTACATCATCAATAGGGACAAGCAGTGATAGTACAAGTACAACCTGGGATATTCAATAAAATAAATGTACCAAGCAGGTGTTTTTGCATGTTTTAGCCCATTTAACACAATCTCCATATATTTAACAATGATGCACGATGCAACCATTTCTCAAAACAAACCATAGCTGTTTGGATTGAGGGAAGCTTTAATGTGTTTTTGGGTAATGTCTTTTACTTCTCTGTCATTATAATATGAAACACGCTGAAAGTAAGTGATCCATCACTAAAGCTTGTTTTTTTTTTTTTTTTTTGGTTATCGTTATGTGGTAGAGCAGGGCCTGCTGAACTATTTTTGTGTTGATGCTTATGAGGAGCTGTGACAGTAAGTTGCTTCTGTACTGCAACGAAACGATCAGCCTCATCCTCATCGATCAATTCCTGACACCCATATTCGATTTTTTTTCTCTGCAACGCAGCTCAAGAATGCAATGTTAATCAGCTGTAATATGTAGGAGGTTTTCAAAATGAAGTTCACTGTGATGGATTACTTCTTTCAGAAAATAAGTGTCTGTTGTTATTTTCATACAACACTCACATGAACTGAAGTCAGTGGTGACCTTCAGAAAATGGTGCTTTGTAGTTATACAGAAAGAGATGTCAGGATCTTCATCATGGACAGTGGATAACTCTGGACATTGCACTTCTTCCACAGTTGAATTAGATGATAAAATGTTGGGCTGCAGTCCTAAAAAGGGTTTAGTGTCAGGATGGGAAAACACACATGCATGCACGCTCTCACAGATCGGAGACTTCCCTTGGCTCATTAACCGTAGTCTGGCTCCTCAGGGGGCTCAAAGGTTAATATTTGTTTGTGCTGTGTGTTGTAGACTTTAACTGTGACATCGCTCTGGTTATTGGCTGACCGTGTGTGTGCTGATGGCTTTATGGAGCTAGCCACAGCTTGTTTACGTGTGTGTGTGTGTGTGTGTGTGTGTGTGCGTGTGTGCGTGTGCACTTGCGCGTGTGTGTGTGCGTGTGTGGATTTGGTTGCATCAGGTGGTTGGAGTGTGGTGACAGGATGCATTTGTTTGCAGTGGAGAGTGTGTCAGTGTTTGTCGTGTAAAGTAGTGTGTGTAATGTTCGCAATTGTGTATTTGTCAGATTTCAGCCCGGATCCTTGAAGCCCACCAGAACGTGGCCCAGATGAGTCTCATTGAAGCCAAGATGCGCTTCATCCAGGCGTGGCAGTCCCTGCCTGAGTTTGGAATCACTCACTTCCTTGCCAAGTAAGTTTCATCACAGCTGAAAAAAAGTTGCTGATGTCTCTCAATACTTTTATGTTTTATGTGCTCACTGGTACTCATACTGTCATTTGATCTCCACCCTTTGATTTCATAGTGGATTCTTCTCTTCTTCCTCTCTGCAGGTTCCAGGGTGGAAAGCGGGAGGAGCTGATCGGCATCACTTACAACCGTTTGATCCGGATGGATGCCGGCACTGGAGATGCTATCAAGACCTGGCGCTTCAGCAACATGAAACAGTGGAACGTCAACTGGGAGATCAAGATGGTAGGAAACCCACAGAATGTGACTATTTTAATGTAATAGGTTTTCCTTAAATATTGCAATTTCCCGAGGCTAGCAGCTCGAGACTACATTAGCAGCTACTACCATAACACACTCGAATCACCAACTGAATTGTCTGTAGCCAGGCTGCATTGTGGGTAATGTAGGCACCAGTGTTGACAAGGAAGATCCATTGCTGCATTGATTTTGATACATTTTGTTTTAAATTGTCCATTGTGAGTCCGACAGTGCTGTGCTAAATCTCTTGGAGTACTCTTTTAAGAAATCAGTCGATTATCAGAACAATTGTAATTTTCTTTTAAACAAACAAACAAAAAAATATTCCAGCATCCCAAATAAATATTTGTTGGTTTCTTCTTAGATATTAAATTATATATTTTTTGGTTTTGGACTGTTGGTCAAACAAAACAGGACATCTGAATAATTCAGCTTGGACTTTTAGAGACTGTGAGGAGCATTTTACAGTTTTCACACACTTTTCACATAGTAATCAGTTGATTAATCTTTAATTAATTAATCTTTAATTTTTGCTGATTAATTGATAATCATTAGTCGCAGGCGGCCCGAGCTGATTGTAGCACTAAAAGCAATGAGCTAAAAGCATCTGAAAGCTGCACAGTTGGTTGTTTGACTCTGCCTTCCACAACACGGGAAGTCATCTGATTTGGCTTTAATAACCAAAATATTGCTCAATGGAGGTATAAGGAAAAAACATCCATCTAGAAGCGCAGCAGTTTTTGAGTGTATTATATTTACTATTCCTGTGAATAACCATAGAGGAGGGTGGCAATAGGCTCTCTCATATCTTGCACCTGTTCTCTGAGCACTATCAGAGGTAATTCAGGGAAACGTGGCACATCAGTAATAACCAAATTGCAGTTTTGTACATCATGGAGTCTTCCATACGTCAACAACAAACGTGATTATATTTCTCTGGTTTTCACTGAATCATGCCTTACGTGCTTTGCTCTGTGTGCTCAGGTGACGGTGGAGTTTGCGGACGAGCCCAGTCTGTCGTTCGTCTGTGCCGAGGTG
>JAPZEA010000007.1:10612060-10626282 GCA_029783685.1 Heniochus monoceros
TAGATAGAAAGAAATGGATGATCGAGTAGAGGAGAGTAACTGAGTGTTGTTTCAAGGTGCTGTGTTATGGGTCGGAGGCCTAAAAGGTTTTATTCTGTGTTGAACTCACCAGAGAAGCAGTCTGCAGATGCATCTCGTCTAAATCACTTTTTTTGGGTAATTGATCCCAAATATAAAGAAGAAATTAGAATAAAATAACAGAGAATTAGAATAAAAAATGCAGTCAAGACTTTATAGATCAGATACTTCAGTTTGACTTCCTTTGGTGGAATGTAAGTATGTACTTTTACTTCATTACTGTACTTCAGTAAAAATTTATGGTACTTCTCTCCACCACAGGAAAACATTGTACTTTTTACTCTACAGTTATTTTACAGCTTTCATGCATTAGTAATAATTATCCAATAATATAATACATAATAGTATCACAGTTACGTGGGCCCTTTTTCTGCATTATGAGTATTTTTGCTTTGCTGTACCTTCAGTACATTTGGCTACTAATACATATATAGTTGAACTTAAGATTTTCAAAGCAGGACTTGTTGTATTTTTGTAATATTGTCACAGTGCGGTATTGCTGCTTTTACTTAAGTAAAAGATCTGAACACTTCATCCACCACTGGTTAACGCTAATCTGGTTGCAGGCATGTCACAAATGACATGCTTGTTTATTCATTCTTTCATTTTAGCATCTTACCTGCTCACATGTGTTCCTGATCAGGATCATATGGGAGCAGTTTATCACAGAATGCATCAACAGCAGAAACACAACTGGACTGGGAACCATGCTAAAGACGATCCTGGAGGCTGCTGCGATTCTTCGGTTGATCTTGTTGTTTTTTGTTTTTTTTTTTGCTTTTTTGTTTTCTTACCTTCCTATCATAGTAGAGTGCTGCTGGACAGCAGCCTCCAGGAGCCTCTCTAGTATAGTCCATTCCCCCATTTCTGAGCATCCGGAGAAGACAAGAGCACAACGGCACTCTGTTCAAATCCCTCCAAAAAAGCGCGTTATTTCCCTTCCTGCTTCTCTCTGACTCTCGTTGTTGTCAGTCTCCAAAGCGTCCGGTTTTAGCTAAAAAATGCATCCGTCACGGGATGCTGCCGCCGTCCCCGTTTCTCTCCGTCTCTCTGCGCGCTATCTGGTTGGTTATGTGCTGAGCGCGCAGCGCCAGCGAGCGTCCTGCTGTGTGTGCCGAGCGCTCCCACGACGTTGCCACACTTTTCCTTGTCATGGGAGTCTGAAGGGCTGATTACTATAAGCCCTCCTATTTTCGATCTTCAGATCAGGTTGATGGGCTGCGCGCTGCGTCTGGATGGAGGGAGGTTGGATTTAATGTCTTGCCAGCGTTAATCCGCCTTTAAGTAGTCTCCCCCCTCCCATGCGTCACGTACGCGCAGACAGGTCGATGGAGCGCAGCCAGGAGTACCAGCGCTTCTGATTTCCAATATTTCAGCTTTGTTTATGGCGTGCGCCATTCAGTGGACACTGCTGTGGACAGCTGCGTCCAGAGTGTTACAGCCTTTAATACCTTGACTTTATACATTTTTGTATGGCTGTGTCCACATGAGAATCAAACCCTTTGGCTGTGTTGTTGTCATGGGCGACTCACTGAGCCACAGAACCATATGTGCATCACATTTAACATGATCCATCTGTACGGGACAGGGCTTGGGGACACATCGTGTCTTGGGCACAATGGTCAAGGTGACTTCTCTGTGTTTTCAACTTATCAGTGATATACAAACAGTAACAAAGACGTGTGTGCAACATATTACATTTTTTCACACAGCCTTTTGTTTCATGCCTGCATTTGAACCCTGTGGGAGTATATGGCTTTATAAATGGACCGATCTTCCTGTCTTGGAGCGGATAGCCTCGTATGCCCGGAGCTATCCCTCCCCATGTCGCAGGCTGCTGGCCCGGCTGCTAAAGCTGTTTCCTCCTCGGGCAAAGATGATGCTCTGGATACAGTGACAGAGTGAAAGTACCATCCGAGTTGCTAATCGCTTTACAAGGCAACCTGCCTGCCTCTCTCTCTCTCTCTCTCTCTCTCTCTCTCTCTCTCTCTCTCTCTCTCTCCCGCTCTCTGTCTGTGAGGAGGTTTAAAAATAGAAGCAAAATATGTGACCCCGCCCTGTATATCGCTCTGAGATTTGATCAACTTTTGGCGCTGCGTTGTGTGTGTTTACACTAATATTAGACCACTGTTTGACACTACCTATGTCATAGTTATTAATGTGATTGTCCTTTTACTATGAATGGCTTCACTATGGATTTACAGTGCAAATAGCCTCAAGAAACTCTCTAAATTGCTCCAATCTAACAGCCATATTTGTAATAAACTATGATTATTTAAACTATATATGTACTGTATATATATAAAACAATAGAAGTGCATTGTTGCACTATTTGTTCATTTGTTTATTGAATTTGAAGCCCATTTACTTCTTAGGAAGTCCTTTGGTAATTACTTTTGAATATGTTTAACTTATTGATTTTAAAATTATTCGTATATTGTTGTTGTTGCTGTTGCTGCTGTTGTTGTTGTCGTCAGTCGAATCTAAATGTATCCAGCAGTTTTACAGGTAGGCAGTGTGAGCTTTGTCCAACCTGGGAAAACGGGGGATTACCGATCACGTGACAGCCGTGTTTTCACTGAAACTTTGTGCGGTTAATTTCTCATGAGGTGGCTTATCCTCTCCGCTCACTGTAATCTTTTCTAATTCAAATCTTTAATAACCTCTGCTCATCCATCACGTGACCAAAGGACAGAGCCCCGCTGCTTTCGAGAGACAGAGGGAGGGGGATTTTTGCAGATCCTAAACCAGATCCCGATAAACATCCTTATTTTTTTAGATTTAAACTGAAAAGAAAAAATGACAGATGCGTCTCCTGCAAGTCCCAGTTCTCGTTTATTTAAAAACCTATACATATCCACATATGAATTGCACTTGTAAACAAAGCATTTGACGACAACACAAGAGTTCTGCACAGAAGGAGGGAGGGAACAGAGGATAAGGGTGGTGAGGGGGGGCAGCCTGGCGCTTAGAAGCACTTCCTGTGGACGATGGAGTGTCCAGCCTCATCATACTCCTGTTTGCTGATCCACATCTGCTGGAAGGTGGACAGGGAGGCGAGGATGGAGCCGCCGATCCACACAGAGTACTTCCTCTCAGGGGGCGCGATGATCTAAACGCAAACACACGGGTTAATCTGGATACTCTGCTCGCAGAAATGCCCCAGCCGCATTCAACAGTGAGTCAAAATTACCTTAATCTTCATGGTGCTGGGGGCCAGAGCCGTGATCTCCTTCTGCATGCGGTCAGCGATACCAGGGTACATGGTGGTGCCGCCGGACAGCACGTTGTTGGCGTACAGGTCCTTACGGATGTCAATGTCACACTTCATGATGCTGTTGTACGTGGTTTCGTGGATGCCAGCAGATTCCATTCCTGCGCGAATAACAGCGGAAAAGTTAGTGAGTTTTACCCCCCCGGCAGCAACGTCTGACACCGCAGTCAGCTGTCGGAACAGGTGCTGAATGGACAGCTCCGCCAACAGCTGCGCGCTCCGTGGCGCAAATGCGAACAATAAGCCCCTGCTTTGAATTACTCCTGTCTATTTATCGGCCATGAAGTGGTAAAGCAGAAGGTGGATAAACCAACTGGTGACCTCCAGTTGGTGATCATAAGTAGGCGACCAGCCACTGATATGAGCAATAAACACGTCTATTTACAGAAAACTATCCCTTTATCCAGTGTTTGCTGTGATATAATAAGGCTTTATGCTCACCTGAGACTGGGCAAAATGTGCACTTAATTTGACAGCCCTGTTTCACTTATATGCAAGGATTGAGTCGAGCACTGAGTCTTAAGATCCCTAAAGGAAGTAATGCTCCACAAGTGTGGTGGAATACATTCAGCTTGTTTCAAAACAGTTTCACATCATCCCGGCTTTGCACCGAGTAGGATAATATCACTTGGTTAAGATTTAGAATAAAGGTTGATTTGCGCCAAAAACGTGGAATTCACATTTTAGTTGTTTATAAGACCTATAATTTAATACTTTAGAGACTTTTGGAGTTACCCCCAATATTTAAATAACTATCGTAAACATTTCAATATCAGGTTACTGTATGAAACCTTTAAAGCTACAGGGACAGCGTCATCACAGCAAACTCTTCTACGATGTCTGCGCTCGCTTTTACGCACCAATGAACGAGGGCTGGAAGAGGGTCTCCGGGCAGCGGAAACGCTCGTTTCCGATGGTGATGACCTGACCGTCGGGCAACTCGTAGCTCTTCTCCAGGGAGGAGGAGGAGGCGGCGGTGGCCATCTCATTCTCAAAGTCCAGAGCCACGTAGCACAACTTCTCCTTGATGTCACGCACGATCTCGCGCTCAGCTGGACGAGATCAGACGTGTGTGATGTCAGCTACGTGTGCATCAATAAACATGTCAAAAAATATGCCAAGATAACTATATGCACGTTAAAAGTTTTTGGAATTACTTAAACAATTTGTTTAGTGTTTGTTTTCTCCATAACAAAGTAAATCAGTTCCATTGGGTCACTCACTTTTTTCTTTCTGTGTGCGTTATCACTCAAGTTCGTCAGAATTAGTTGGCTGTACTCACCGGTTGTGACAAAAGAGTATCCGCGCTCAGTCAGGATCTTCATGAGGTAATCTGTGAGGTCGCGACCGGCCAAATCCAGACGCATGATGGCGTGAGGGAGAGCGTAACCCTCATAGATGGGCACGTTATGGGTCACACCGTCACCGGAGTCCAGGACAATACCTGATGAGAAATACGTGGAAAATTAATTCATGTATTAACTCATTGTACAAAATCTCTTACACGCCTGAGGATGTGTCATACCTGTGGTACGTCCGGAGGCGTACAGGGACAGCACGGCCTGGATAGCCACGTACATTGCAGGGACGTTGAAAGTCTCGAACATGATCTGGGTCATCTTCTCTCTGTTGGCCTTTGGGTTGAGGGGGGCCTCTGTAAGCAGGGTGTGGTGCTCCTCTGGGGCCACGCGGAGCTCGTTGTAGAATGTGTGGTGCCAGATCTTCTCCATGTCGTCCCAGTTGGTGATGATGCCGTGCTCGATGGGGTACTTCAGGGTCAGGATGCCTCTTTTGCTCTGGGCCTCGTCGCCGACGTACGAGTCCTTCTGGCCCATACCAACCATGACGCCCTGGTGACAGGAAGGACCAGAAATTAGTGACGTGGTGGACTACTACTAATCATCACAGAGCACCATAACTACATTTATATGCAGAACTTTGTTTTCAGAAAAAGAAATATGGTCTGTTTTCCTCAGTTATAAGTTCAAATACAGATGCGTGATGTTGGCGCGCAATTACGCACGGTGGATCTGGCTTGCATCCAGAGCCATAGATTGTGTTTAAGTGATGTAAACAACATAAAGTGATACTCATCCTTATCATCTGTGGAGATGACGGAGAGCTTACTTTACCTGGTGACGGGGGCGACCAACGATGGACGGAAACACGGCGCGAGGTGCGTCATCGCCGGCGAACCCAGCCTTCACCAGGCCGGAGCCGTTGTCACACACCAGGGCGGTAGTCTCTTCGTCGTCGCACATGGTGTCAGCTCTGAAACACACACGGGGGCGCGCGCGCACACGCAAGCAGTGGCACAGTTAGATCAAGTCATGAAAATCCCTGCTTGTTTGGACAGGGTGATTGGACGCATTGCGTTCTCACGGCACACAAACAACACACAAGGTCACTTGTTATAGACAAGGGGAACCCGTTGAATGTTAGTTTATTATGCTCATATTATATTCTATGATGTAGGACGGGTTTAGTATGTACTGTGAAAGTATTTTTTTTAGTATTTAGCAGCAACTATAATCCACAATCCACTCAACAAAAGAAGCTGATGAGGCCGATGTGACCAGATGATCCGTTTTGGTTAGATGATGACATTGGTTAGGCACAGGTTGAAGTCCCTGCTATTCTTGTTAAAATCCTGTATCCATCCTCCTGGGATAAATCCACTGGCTGGTATTTTTTAGTCATCCTTCGGTCAGCCGTGCAGGTACTCACCAGATCAGCACCAGGCACCGGATCTTGAGTGTGTAAACCAGGGGTGGCGAGATGTCACAGCGGACCAATTTATACCCTGATAAGTGTCTGGAAGAAGGGGCCGAGCGGTGCGACCCCTTCTCCATATTTGGTAGCCCATTGCCCCATTGACAACAGCCACTCCATGAATGGCATGATAAGTGGAGGGAACTCCCGTGCGGACATCTGTGCCTGCCGCCAAAGTATGGAGGACAGCGGTGAGGGCAGACATACAATGACAGGCTTCCTTTTGATCTTGTTCCTATCAATAAATCATGAAAATATATCACTGTGTTCGTAGAGGGCCTACTCTAGTGAATAATAGCGACAACAGGACAAAAGTCTGCTTGATGCCAGCATAATATTCACATAATATCAGTGTTTTAACTGAGGTAAAATGAATAAAACGTTCCACTGAAGGACACAGTACACAATCAGTGGACTCAGTAGATTTAAAACAGACAGAGACACATTTCATCCTTTGAACTGGAGTCTAAAGGACCCTCTGGGATCATAAAATCTTTATAAAACCAAGCCATAGTTCTCTTAAACACATATGAGCTCAGACTGGCAGGACACATGTAGCTACAGTACCAAATGGAGAGACCACTTGTGTCACACAGCTGGTGCCAGCAGCTGTTTGACTCTATTAGAAGCTCCAAACCCCACATTTCAGAGGGGGAAGCCACTGCTGCAGACCAAACATTCCTGTTTCAGTGCAGTGCGAGTGTGCCCCCCACTCAAAACTGTCAAATTTCATGATACATCTGCACACATATGTATATATAAGAAAAAGCTTGCTGCTGGACTCACCATCTGGCAAATGAAAAGATGTTTTTGCAGATACATTCCTACATTTCATTTGCATAAAATCAATGCGTTTCCATAATTATAATGAACTGCATGGACGTTATTGATGTGGTGGCAATGCGACATGGTGTGTCCACATATGGAAATTTTTTGAAATGATTAAAATTCTTGCTTTGGTCGTGCTCTCTTGGTTTTCCCATTTGCATTTTTCACATTTATTGACTCATTATAGAGAAATCTAATGCAAACCAGACATATACTGAAACATTTTCAATGTCAGAAAATTCAAAGTAGAGCACACAACATGCAGTCAAACATATCACAGGAAGAAATACTTTGGCCTGAGTATAATATCAAAGGTTATCGCAGTGCATTGAATTTATTCTCCGTGGCATATTTCTCTTCCTCTGTCTGAACATATACTGGTACCTCAAACACCAGCCACTGGTCTAGTAATTACTTTTTTATGTAATAAAAGTCAAGCTAATGTATTCCTCTGCATTAGAAACCTTTACAGATAAATCAAAAGAAATGTTGATACTATTTGTTGTTTCCCAACATCAAAACAATGAAGAAAAAAGAACATCTCTTGTTGTGACACATGCCATATTCTTTCTTTATCCCCCCACTAAGGAAAGAACAAGGCATAGGAAATGACATTGCCGGTTTGCTTGAAACAGACAGGGAGCGAGCTCTGAAGGCTGTGAAATAACATTGGCTAAGAGCAGTGGATGGTCCCACCACAAGGAGGACAAGACAAAAGGGCAGAGCAAGCCATGAATCATATGCTGCTGTCACCCGACCCCGAGCCATAACCCTTCACTGTGTGACTCTTTGTTTTGGTCTTATGTAATGAATGGTAGACCGTGGTCTGCTTTAAGCATCCTTTTGCCCCAGTATTCAAATAATGCTAACATTTCATGACCGCAGCTTGGTGAAGTCTGTCTATGGAGAGCAGAACCGTAAAGATCAAGAGGGAAAGGTGGTCCGCTACTTTCAACATGTTTGCCCTTTTGTGCCAAAATATTAAACTCCTATAAAATGGTATTTCAGTGTTTGCCGCTATCCTTCCTCAGAGCACCAATGGGTGTGAAAAGGCTCATGCCAGCGCCTGGATAAGACACAGAGACACTTGGAGGCTGCTCAAATAGTCCTGTAGTGTGACTTTCATTTTAGCTGTTGCTACTGAGATTAAATCATTGTGGCATGATCATCCCCCTCCTATCTACGACCCCTCAGGAGATCGTACTCATTACACAGCAGCAGAGATGAGATAATAAGGACAAAACTGTCCAGAACAAAAAACATATTGATTTTTCTATGGGAATTTCACATCATAAACAGAGAACAAACCCTTTTAAAGAGCCCTGAGGCGAAGTCATTTGCCTGATGCAGGCAAGGTTTTGTACCTAAATCAATAATGTGCACATATATAGGAATGTCCCCGCGCTGGATCGTAGCATTTTGAGCTGTTCATCAAAAACACGCTCAATACAAATGGTCTGAAAGCACTTTGTTCTTTCCAACATGCCGCATTTATCTGTGTTGAGCGTCCGGGGCCATTTAAAGGTCACAGCAGAGAGAAGACATATTGCTCAGTGAAAAAAAAATTGGGCGTCCTCTCTCTGGCCCGTGCACTGAATACTGAGTGACAAGCTGCTGGCTTATGTTAAAGTCTTCCGCCATGGGTACCTCAAAAGAGCACAGAGCTTGGATCACTGTCAGCGCTGCTGCAGTCATACAGCAAACATTCGCTCTTTCATTACCGCTGATACTTTGGACAGCAAGTCTCACTTTCCCAGTTTTTATACTTTTCTGAACATCTGTTATGTAATTGGCTCATGGCAACATGTGTCAGGTCTGCACTGGAAAGACACTCGGAAAATAAGTTCTAATTTTGGAGTTACAGATTTACGAGCTGGTGCAGCTCAAAATGAAAGTTTGTTTATGTTATCTAACTGTAGCATGGTGAAATTCATTAAACCAAAATGCAACAGCATCAATGTTCAAGTATACCAAATGATCAAAGAAGGAAAGGAAATATATCACATTTAGAATGAATTAAAAACAGAATGTTTCTCAAACAAATTAGGGCTGCAATTATTGATCATTTGTTTTATTTGTTGAGGCTATAAAACGTCTGAAAATAGTGGAAAAATGCCCATCAGAGGTTCCCAGAACCCAAGGTGATGTATTCAAATTAATTTTTTGCCCAATTAACAGCCCGAAACCCAGAAATTCAAAAGACTGAAGATTCCCAGTGCACAGCAGTGCTTCTCTCCGCGGTTCCGCCTGGAGCAGGGTAAACCGCAGTAAACCAAAAAGTCGGTACTCCAGCGCACACCAGGATACTGTTGGCACTACATTATTACAGATTATATTAAAAACAAAAAGGAGTGAACTACACATTTCACACATTGCTTCATCTGATTCGTTCTGCGCTTGGTTGCCATCAGGTGATACATAAAGCATTACGATACATAATAAAAGTCAGGGGAGGTGACTATTCATATTAAACATGTCTTAATAAAGGAGGCGGGGGGAGGGATTGTGTCAGGAGGTGTTTCCATGGAATTGTATGGGCTCCAGTATTAATATCAAGTCCTATTCCTAGTCTATATTGTGTAAAGACTACCACTTATCAATATTAGAGCCTATACAGTGTCTACTGACTTAACAATGATCATATGAGTCTAAACATGCTGAAGCCAGCCTGTAAACTCCACTCTGGTGACTAAAACCCCCTAATTCCTAAAAAAAAAAAAAAGACTTGACTTCAGTGTCCTCAGTGTTAGCTACAGTCTGGCCCAACTCTTATCTCATTAAACTGTAACTGAAACTACTAAATGATCCAACCTCTAACCCTCAACCAAAACAAGAAAAAAAAACTTCCTTATTAGGAAAGTCAACACCAGGAAAAAGCTCAGGCCCACTCACATTTCCTCACAGAGCCATTTAACAGTGTAGCCACTCCACCTTGTGTGTTTGAGTGTGTCCGTGAGGGTGAAATTACAGAGCAAGATGTGGTTAATTGAATGGGGAGGCCTACACTTATCCTCTGTCTCTCTCTCTCTCTGTGTCCTTGCAGCCAGTAGGAGGAGGCTTTTTCCACGGCCAGACCCCGATGAAAAATTCACCATCTCTCTCTCTCTCTCTCTCTCTCTCTCTCTCTCTCTCTCTCTCTCATCTTGGCTTCGAGGCCTGTCGCCTGCCGTACCCTCTGCCAAGACTTCTGGGAGGAAAAACAGAGAAAGTTGAATTAAAATCGGGCGATTTTTTTTGGTGAGTGGCTCATATCCTCAGGACGTTTTGGGAGCAGAACTGGGCAGACAAAAAAAAAAAAAGCAATCTAACTAGGTCTCATATGACACTCGAATAAATATTGCAATACGCATTCGGGCATTGGCCATTTTTTATTTTTTTTTAATGAATGTGTCTCAGATTGTGACTCTCATTTAAAAGAATGAGCGAGGTTTTGTCACTGTGTGCATCAGTCACAACAGTGAGGGGTAGAAAATGAGGTTAAAAAGCGCTTTGGATTGGAAATGAAATATTCATGAGTCAAATTTGAATAAGCTACAAAATAGACAGCTACCCAGATTTGTAGGTAGGCTGCTCAGCAAGAGTATTTTGGTTCGTCTTTAGAGGGGTCCCTAAGTATTGAATCCTGAGCTATTTCGGTGGTGGCTGAGAACGTCAAAACTGATAGGAAAGCTTTGGAGTTTTTAGGCAAAGTACCCAAACACCTCCCCTAGAGGAAGTTCAGCTAAATAGGCTTTTGCTCTCTGATAGTCTTGCATATATTCAAACTGTTTAATTGAGCTTCTACAGCAATGATATATTAGTAATTCCAATATTTTGCTTTTATTGCAATATGCATCCCCTTATCTGCTTCAGGGATGCTGTTATGAAACCTAATCTGCTCCAGCCTCAAAAGAGAATCCTCCCTTTGGGATCAATGAAGTGTTGTGTCAAGTATTGCACATTTTGCCACCAGTTAACAAAGAAAAATAGTTCAGCTGTGCACCAATGTGCCATTCGGTTTGCTGCTCTATTGCATGTCCGTATGACCCCCGTCTGCTCCTCCATGATTCTGTTTCCGTTTGTCTCACCGGCTTCAAAAGTGTGCACAAGATAAAAGTAGCGAAGGTGTTTTCACTGTGACGTTTTCTGTGAATATATGGTAACATTAACCTTTCATATTTTGTAAGATTCAGAAATAATCTGCAGGCTAATTTCACATTTTAAAAGTTTTATCAATAGACAAACATCTCCAGTGATAGAAGAAGTATGCAGATCATTCACTTAGAAGTGAAAGTAAAACTGCAGCAATGTAAAAATACTGCATTCAAACTCTTAAGTACATAATTATTAATAGCCAAATGCACTTAAAGTGTTACAAGTAAAAGTTCTCATTACGTAAAATAGCCCCTTTCCTTCTGTTATTGTCACTTTTGCATTAACACATAAGCAGCATTTTTGTTGGTCGAGGTGATCTTTAATCAGTTTAATCTGCAAATCTTATAAAGAAATATGAATCCTAAAACCTTATTTTACAACACAGTCTGAATAGTCCAGCCTGTTTTTAATTTAAAAACTCCTCTGGAAACGAGCATCTGTAATTTTTAATGAGAAAACAACATTTCAATTCCAGATTCCAGATGTTTTTCGACCAGTGAATCTCATTTAAAAGCTCCATGTGTTTTATGTGAGAAATAATCTGAAAAATATGCAAAGTAGCCAATCTGTACAACTGTCAGAAAACATGTAGTGGAGTAAAAAGTGTAGGTGTAATAGTAAACTTTATGTATACAGCGCTGTCCTAACAAGGTAAAAACAAAACAAATAAAAACATCACAGATAAAAACAAAAATAAAAACAACACTGGGATCATAAAACACAGGGGATATAGTATAGTAAAAGAAGTAAAATGGCAAGAGTGAAATGATAAAACCCAAAAACAAATTAAACATTCATGAACGCTTTCCTATAAAAGAAAGTTTTAGGAAGGGATTTAAAAGATGTTAATGATGTAGCCTGTTTGATCTCAGTAGTGCTCCACATTCTGGAGCCTTGAACAGCAAAACCCCGGTCATGAGGAGCAACCAGCAGAGCATCCACAGATCTAAGGGAACACCCAGGGAGTCAATAAAGCCTTGATATCATTTGGAGGAAGGCCACTTAATGCTTGAAAAGTGATTAGTAGAATTTAAAAATCAGTACGTAGCAAAAAGGGCGGCCAGTGTAAGCCGGCTAGCATCAGAGTAATGTCCAGTACAATAGTAAAAAGTACCTCAAAACTGTACTTAAGCGCAGTACTTCAATAGATTATAGTGTTGATTCATGGCAGTCCTGCCTCTTCAATGAGGCTAAAAGGGACTGTTCCCCTTAACCTCTGGCACCAAAACCACTTGACTTTAAGATTATTTTCCTCGCCAACGCACAAGTTACTGCAAGAGAATCTTAAAAAAAACAAAACAGGGAGGACAAAATAAAAACAGCAGAAAATAAAACCTTTCATGTCAACTTTTTTTAATAAAAGGATCAACTCCTGGGAGCGACATCTCCGCCGGCCTCAAAGCCCAGCAAAGCTCTACTGAAGCAAACCAAACTGACCCCAACAGCAGCAACGCAGCCAAAGGTGACTTAAGGTCGCTAAATTAGTATGTGCTGGATGAAAATGGTAATTTACCATGATATTCCTCTAAAATGTTTGGTCAAGCACGAGCGCTCCCCCCTCTATTTGTCATGATAGCTCAGAGCACACTCGGCTGAGTCACGGGGTTGAAACTAAGAACTAGCCTTAAAGAAATGGAATTAAACATTGCCTGATCTCCCTCTGAGAGTCTGGATGGTACAACAGCGTGGACCTAACTTGACTTAAGGTCAAAGTTAAAGCTTGATGGCAGCTGATCTCACAAAAACGAGACCAAAATGGGACAGAGTGCACGGAGGACATGAGAGTATGCAACAGGAATAACGCGTGAATAAAAAACAATTAAAAATGTATCATGGTTTAAAGAAATAGTTTGACATTTTGGGACATACATTTATTTGCTGTCTTGCTGAGAGTCAGATGAGAAGATTGATGAAGCTACAGCCAAGAGACGTTAGCTTAGCATAAAGACTGGAAACAAGGGGAAACAGCTAGCCTGGTATCTGTCCAAAGGTAAAAAATCCACCAACCAACTCCTCTAATACTCATCTAACACATTATATTCTTCTTAACTACAAGTCATTGTTCTTACACTTTGGTGTTTATATGGATTGAATGACAGGGTTCCCATGTGTCCTGGAAAACCTGGAAAAGAGTTGACCAATTTTCCAGTCATGGTCAAGAGAGAAAAAGTAAAATATCCTGGAAAATCTTGTGTTGTCCTGGAAAATTATTTCAACAATATCCTATTTTCCTCTAGCTGAGAATGAGCTAGTTGTCTGTCAGGACTCCACAAAGTGGATTACACTGCCAACTGAAAGGACTGAATTATGTTCAGGATCATATTAAGATTCAGATGAGAGCATTTTGAATCGGCTGTTTTTTGTTATGTAGTGGAAATGGTGTGAATAGAGCCCCCATTGTGTTAATGGTGTTCAGGCAGCAGTGGTTAATATAATTCATAAGAAAAAAATGGGTTCAGGTTATGAATTAATAACAATGAGAACGATTTTATTTGCATAGCACTTGACAAAGCACTTGGGCTTTCCAAATAAAATACAATGACAGAATGCCATAAAAATGTAATTATATTAAAACAAGGCAAGAAATAAAAACAACTGGAAGAGGAAAGTAGTGACATTAAACATTGAAGTTATGCTTGTATAATGTCCTGTAAAAGTACTGGAAAGTGATTTTAAAAAAAGAATGGGAATTGTGAATGAGATCTACTGTAACTTAGCCGCACTAGCTGCTTCCCCCATTTCTAGTATTTAAAAAATGAAAAAAGTAACTTTGTGACATTGTTGAGATATGGGTGGATGAATGGATGGAGAAAATAATCAGCAGATTGATCCATAATGAAAAGAATCATTAGATGCAGTTATGTTCAGAACGAGCTCCACCTCAACCAACTACAGCGGTAAAATCCTGCTTTTACATGAATGCATGAGTCATAATAATCTAATGATGTAATATATAATAGTATAACAGTCACAGGGGACATTTTAACTTTTAATACTTTTTCCTAATTATACATACATCATACATACTTTTGCTTAAGTCACGCTCTCATGTTTTTATGACTCTAAGCACGCAACAGCTTTGAATTTCTTCAGATTTCCCACCAATGTCCACGCGGACTCAAGGATGTACTGATTA
>JAPZEA010000007.1:10724990-10745819 GCA_029783685.1 Heniochus monoceros
CATCGCGTCTAAATGTTGGCTTCTGTGAGCTGTTTGTGGCTTTTTTGCTTCCATAACACAGAAGCAGGCTCATAGAAGCTCTAAACGGCCACAAATCAGGTGGAAGAAATCAGGACAAAGACGCTCTCGATGGAACAAAGGGTGTTGCCATAAAAATACTCGGCAAATTGTACAAATTTTGATTGTGAGATGAGGAAACTGCACAGAAGTTTATCATATGAAGACCTCTCAGATGCAGCCAGGTAACATGGGAGCAACAGTTTTACTAAGATCCACTTCTTCTCTGTTTCAGTAGCTTGTAGCTTCATGGCGGGCTGATAGCAGGAAGTTTGGCCAGGGCAGATTAGTGGGCGTAGGCTGCATGGGCTCCTTCTCTTCTTCTTGTATTCAATCAGCTGCTGAGGGCTGCAGACTCTGTGCAGGACGACACACATTCACATTCAGGTTCAACATATTCCACATTGTGTGCAAATGTGCAGCGAGCATGAAAAGTGACGCACATGTGGCGTCCAAAGGTGGACCCACAGAGGTGCTGAAAGTCCCACGGTCCTGTGAAACTGCCCCAGAGTTTAAACACCCCCGACACATTTTACACTGAGTGGTAACTGAGATTCTCCTTCTCTTCTTTCCCCTCTTTCCGACTGTATCTCTCTTTTCCCTTCATTTTCCCTCTCCTCCTCTCTCCTTACATCCCAGATCGGGTTGCGAGGGCCCAGTCCTTGACTTGATCAGAGGGGCAACCAATCAAGTTGGTATTTTTTTTTCATGTTTTTGATTTCTCCATTTTTTTTCTCCTGTTTTTCCTCAAAATTCCTCAAAACAAGACAAAGAAAAGAAATCGTTGTTGAGAAGACAGATCCAGCAGCCGAGGAAAAGGTCCTTCCAAAGTCCTTCGTAAAGGCTCTTTACAGGGGGGGCAGCTGGACTGTAGTCAGCAAGAGGAAACAACCACTAGGGGGCAGCAAAGCACCAGGACCCTGTAGATGAAGAATGGGGCCATAACTGAGGAAAAAGGAGCAAGTTAACACCTTTCACCTCAGTCCTCTGCTGCTTTACATCAACAACATGAGAAATATTTCAGTAGGAAGGTAAATCCTTTCCCAGACTTTTTATTGAACAATCAAAATTAGTTTTTAAATCCTTTGATCTTACAGAGGAACGAACAGACAACACAGAAGAGATGTTTCATTAGACTCTCTCAGAGGATTTCAGATGTTTTTATTTCTTTCTTCAGATATATTCTCTCCTCTACGAGAGAGACGAGGCCAACATGACTGAAAGTGTTTGTGCTCTCAAATGAATTGGAGTGTTTACGTCCAGTGTGTGAATCCTTGAGGTCAAACAAACGAAGGAATTTCCTTCATCATAAAACATTTGCAGAGCCGTTTTTATGACTATTGTTTACATATGTGTGAACCTGCTGCAGGTCTTCTTCTTCTTCTTCTGCCTTTGTCACGACGTGTCTTTGCCCGTTACTGCCACCAACTGTTAATCAGTGGAATAGCACCAAAACAGATTTGTTTATACTTGAACAATGTACCAGAAACATAACTATATTATTTTATGAAAACAAAATTATTGCTCATGGTAAGCAAAAATTACAGGATAAGTCAAAATTGTGATATAATAATCAAAATGTTGACTTGCTAATCACACACGTTGAGATTTACAAAGTCAGAATGATGAGAAATTAAATCAAAATGTAAAATTTTCTCATAATCTCATAATTATTACATGAAAAAAGTCATTTAATCTCGACGCCTGTACGGCTCTGTTGAAAATGAATACTGAAAATATATGAAAATATGATATACTAAAGACATTTTGAACTAAATGATAAAACAAATTATTTAATTTCATACATATCGTGCATTTAAAATAAATGTATAAATATATCAACACCAAAGAAAGAACGAACTCCTGAAAAAATCCTAAATGTTTATGGTCACATTTGAATCACGTAAAGATTTTTTAAAAGCATTTTAAAAGCTCTGACGCAGAAACGAAGCCTCACATCCAGCCTGCGTCTTTAAACCTGGACAAGACTTTTTCCTGGAGGTGAACTGGACTCATGTGTCAGTTTGTCAGATGATTAACCTGCTGGCTGATTTCCTCTCTGCTCCTTCCTCCTTCAGGTGACTTATCTTATCACCTGGCCTTGGCTTTCCTACCTTCCCCAAATATTTATCCCCAGATAGACTTGAGACGGTCCTCAAGTGTCACTTTCAAGTGCCCCGATGTGTTGTCTCGAACACAATCCTGCCTGGACACACATGTATGCACACACAGTCATTTTTCAGGGCCGCAAACAGGAGCTTTTATCTCGTTATTGTTCTTTTATTTTCAGTGTAGGAAAGAAAAAAGTCAATATTTAACTAAAGGGAGTTGAAAAGATTTATTATGTGCTCGAGCGCTTTTGTATGGAAGCCCGTTCCTGCCAGAACAATAAAAAAGGAATGTTGGTCAAATGTTTGGAATGACAAAAATAGAAATTATGAGATAACAAGTTAAAATTATATTTTTTAAAGTCAGAAATTGTGAGACACTAATTCAAAATGTTTATTTGTGTCAAAATTATGAAATGGCAATTCAGAAGTATGAGAAGTGTCACATTAAGATGATCAGAAATCATGAGATCAGTCAAAGATTTGACTTAAGTTCAAACTAGTCAAAACTAGTCAAACATTTGAATTTTTAATTCAAAATTTACTTTTAAAGTCAAAAAGACAATGACATAAATCAAAAGGTTGACTTTTTAGATCCAGTGATGAGACTGTAAATCAAAATCATCAACTATTGACTATCAAAGTCAAACGTTAGATGCCAAGTCTAAATAATAAGATATTATTATTAATGTCAATATTAAGACATTTTAAATCAAAAACTTTGTCAAAAGTTTTGACTTACGAACTCAAAAGTATCAGATAGCAAGTCAAAGTCAAAACAAGAAGATAATACATTTCAAAATAATGATGGAAATAAACTCAGAATTATGTGATTAAGTCATATTATTTTCTTTTCCTGGCAGGATTGAGCTTCCGTACTTCAGGAATATTCCGTCCTGTTTGACCTCCTCGTCTCTCTCTTTCAGACCACTCAGTGGCGGCTAAATCTGGAGGTTGTTTCCCCGGCGAGGCTTTGGTCACGTTGGAGAGCGGCGGTCGGAAGTCCATCAGTGAGCTGCGGCCCGGTGAGCGAGTCCTGGCCTCGGCGGGCGGCGACGGCAGCGGGGAACTGGTTTACAGTGAAGTCCTGGCCTTCCTGGACCGTGACCCCGTGACCCAGAAGCTCTTCTACACCCTGCAGACAGAAGCCGGAGCCCGCCTCTCGCTCACCGCCGCCCACCTGGTCTTTGTGTCCGAGGGGAACTGCTCCGAGGGGGCGGTGCCAGCCCGCGGCGCCCTCAGGACTGTTTACGCCAGCGACGCCCGGCCGGGACAGTGTGTGCTGGTGTCGGAGGGTAAAGCGGGACAGAGGCACGGCGAGGGGCGTCTGTCTCGGATCACCCGGGTCCGAGTGAGGGAGAGCAGGGGGGCGTTTGCTCCGCTGACCCAGCAGGGGACGGTGGTGGTGGATGGGGTGGTGGCGTCCTGCTACGCGGTGGTGGAGCAGCACTCCCTGGCTCACTGGGCCTTCTCGCCGCTCCGGCTGATCCACAGCTGGACTGGATCCACCGGGAGCCACGGCGACGGGATCCACTGGTACTCACGGCTTTTACACTGGCTGGGGAGGATGCTGCTGGACTCAGGACGCCTCCACCCACTGGGCGTGGCTCAGGACGACAGGTGAGGAAGGAAAACCGGTAACACGGGTGGACACTGTTATCAAACAAAAACAAACCTGAACCCCTCACTTTTAAACTGGGATGACCCAAATACAAGCCCGGAGAGCTGTACGGGACCACGAAGTTCCCGACGAGACGGGAGACGTTTGGGTTCCTGCTGAGGCCTGATGGGAGTTTTTTAGACAGGACAAAGAGGGAAGAAGAAGCTGTGAACTGACACAGAGGAATTCTCCCAAAACCACAATCACAGACAGCAAATATAAGAGCGCTCGGAGTCAAAAGACTCCAGAAAGTGCAGATGTTTCAAAGACTTTTGGTGACACTTTTGTCCTTAAAACTCTATGAAACAAGAATCCCTTAAAATACCTTCAAGAAATCCTTAATCTTACTTTAAAAACACAGCAAACACTTTACTTTTAAGTCGAGCTGTTTTCTGTGGGAGCCAGAGATCCTTTAATCAGTCCAGTCATTTGAAAAACTGAACCCTTTAAAAACACCTCAAATTCAAAAGTCCTTAATTTAAAATGAATCAGTTTTTAAGGGTTGCTCACCTTTCCCTATAATTCACACACTTATCATCTTCAGGTGTTCTTAAAGTTTGGATTTAGGTGATTTAATGGGTTTTCTTCATGGTTTCAAGTGTCAAAAAACACATTTGTACACAGCATGTGAGCCGTTCCTGAATTTTCTACTTAAATGAAAAATAAAGGCACTTTTAAGGTATAAATGAAAACACGGCTTTCATGTTATCTGGTAAATTTTAGGGGGTTTTCTTCACTTAAAAGGGCCTTAAACCAAGTAGATAATTTCTTAAAAATATATTCTAATGCTAATTATCTCCATAATTGCATTATTATTAAAGGTTTAATGAACGAAAAACCCTTAAAATTTACCCAACAGCATGAAAGCGACTCCTGAATTTTCATCCTAATTGAAAAATGAAGGCACTTCTGAAGTATAGTGTAAATGAAAGGATGGCTTTCATGTTGTGTTGGTCAACTTTAAAAGTTTTTACTCCTCCTAAAAAAACCTGTTGTCTCTGAAGAAAACCCCTTTAAAAATAATTATTAAATTAATAAAATCCATTCGTTTAATCAGGAGTAAACCTGTTAAATACCTGAGCATGAACCAAAGTGCCAACCTTAATAACACATGTTGTTGTTAGTCATGTAACATGCAATGTGTTAATAAGGGGAACGTTACTGGTGAATTTAAAGGTGTTTTACCCCCAAATAAGCTCTTAAGGTTTGGAGATAATCAATCAAAAAATATCCAAATATGTTACTATCCATTAAAACCCCATTAAAGTGTCTGAATGACTTCATTACAGTGAGTTAATTGGTGGGATTTTCAGGTGAGAGTTGAAGAGACTGTGTTTCATAGTGACGTCTGCAGGGATGTTGAGCTCTTTCTATGTAACTTTACTGCTTCAGTACAGATTTTAGAATAAGTCATAGAGCGTATTTAAGTGTTATTTGTTTACAGAAATCCAATAATGTTTATGAGGTTGTTATGGCTGAAGAGATATGAAAAAAGATTTATTTTTGAAATTAAATTATATGGAAATGAGCTGTGTGTCGTTTCATTAATCTGATGACACGTGGACGCACCTTTAGTGACACCTGCCGTCTTCCGGTCAGAGACAGGTGTGTTCCTGTCCGTCTCTGTGTGCGTGTGTGTGTGTGCGCGCGCGCGCGTGTGTGTGTGCACGCGCATCTGATGAATGCGCGTCTCCACAGGGGATCAGGGTTGATTTAGCCCTCATATCGGGCTGGAAAGCGCTCTGTGCGCAGAAATAGCGCCGTGTGTAAAGACAGCAACACACCAGTTGCATGTATGCAACAGATGTCGGCTAATAATAACAATCTGCTGCGCCTTTAAGAGGATGACTGAGAGGAAACCTAATATCTCTCCATATCGAGCTCAGGTCTCCATCAATTAACAGTGAGAGCCGAGAGCAGGACGATATCTGAATCTGTCCCTCTGCTCTGTCTTCCAAACTCCACCTGCTTTTTGTTGTTTTTTTGTTCTGTCTCACACAAACCGGATTAAATTACGCATTGCACCTTTAAGAAGCTGTCACCGGGATTAGAGTTACGCGCAGCGAGCCAACTCGCCCTCCGGAGGGGTTTTACGCACCGTCGGCTTCAAGGAAAGGGTCTCCTTCGACGACATTTCTCCCTGTCCGTCTTCTTGTTGGTCGCTGGTCCTGACACCGCCGGGGAGCCCTCCACGCCGCGCGACATGGCCGAGACAGGGAAAGGTGTCACCGCCGGGAAACTGGCCATCAACGTCCAGAAGAGGCTGACCAGAGCGCAGGAGAAGGTAAACTTTTCCCTGAGCTGAGGAGGCTCGCATGGCAGCAGGACACCGTGTCCTCCTGTCACTGTGAAACCCAACGCCTCAACGTTTCACCCTCAAATGCGGCTCGTTTACGCACTAATAACGACTCACAGAGGCTGTGCTTGATGTATTACTCGCTGGGTTGTTGTGTGTCAGGGTGCTATGAGGGGTTGAAGGGCTTTAAACGGGTTAAATGAACCTTTACCTGAAGCCCAAATGTGGGCTCGGCCTGTTAAGGCACCTTGAATCTGCACTCTTTTTAAAACAATTCAAACTACCTTCAGATAAGACTTTAAAATTAATCTGTAACTTAAGGGAAAAGTCAAACCAAATCCCCGAAGTTTTACCTTAAAGCTGCTTCAGTTCCTCTGTGTTAAATCCCCTTAAAATGTACCAAACAACATGAAACCCATCCAGTCACTTTAAGGGGCCTTAGTGTTTCAGTCTAAGTGGCTTCAACACTGTTTGCTATGTTTAAGGGTTTTTACTCATTAAACACATTTAATCCACACATTTAAATTGAAATCTCTAAATTAAACCCAAATGAGAGGTGAACCCCTTAACGAGCAACAAATACACTGAAAAATTAAGATCATTTTAATGCACATAGTCAACTTGTCTTAGTATTCTCTAAACATTAAAGGTTAAAGCTTTTTACCTCCTGAAATAAAACCTTAAATCTTGTAAATTCTACTGGATTAAGGGATTTTCAAATTAAGGTGCTGCAGTTATTAACTTTCACATTAATGGATCTTTTTCTACCGAACAAATCTCGTCGCAAGTTTGGTCACCGCCGAAGTGTCTTTGAGCAAGAAACTGAACCGTCAACAAGCTGCAGGGCTGTGAGCTGGACAGTGGAAATAGTTTGTATTGTCACATATTCAGAGGATCAGTGATGATGATGCATTCATGGTCCTGCTTTACAACTTTCTGTACAACTGTCACAAATACAAGAAGAAGAAGAAGTCTACATTCATTGAGAGTTTCAAGTAAAAATGTTTTCACTGAAGAAGAAGCTGAATTAGGTTTTCAAAATAAAAGTCCTGATGTTAAGTGGAGGTGGAAGCTTTGCAGTGTGGGGATTTTTCCACTTTTAGATGAGAAGAAAGGCAGCAGAGAAAAGAAAAAGTGCAGAATGAAACCTGATCAACAGTCTGTGCTCACTCTCTGAGTTATTATTGTCTGTCCTAATCACTCATGTCGCTTAAGCCTGCTGAGGTTTTACCCTCTAATCACCTCAGTGCCACGGCAGGAGCGCTGTCAGTCAGTCAAACAGGCACATTTCATTTTTACGCCTCGTTTCTTTGTCCGGATGCTTCCTGGTCGGTCTTTGTGCCGCACGTGTTTCCAGTTTAAAGAGACTCAAAGCTGCTGATGGACGCTCGTAACTCGAACTCCTCCTTCCTACACGCTCCTCGGACGAGCAGCTGCACATATTTCACTTCTTCTTCTTCTTTTAAAGTCGTTTCATTTGCACCTTCAAGTTCTGTTTTCTAAAATCGTCACAATTCACAGTGAGGTTTGGTTAGAGGAGTTGTGAAGCACTGTCGGGTTATTCGCATTCTCTCTTTTTTTGGATGGGAAGTTTGATGTCGCTCTCATGTCTGAGTGTTGAGTACAGACCGAGCTCATGCCAGGAGGTTGTTAGCCTAGTTTAGCTTATCTTATATTAGCATCAAGCGTGGAGGCTGAGGAAACAGGTAGCCCGGCTGTGTCTGAAGCTAAAAAACACCTCACTGATTAACATGATGAGTCCGGTTTGTTTAATCTGTGGTTTGACGGTGGAGGTATATTATGTGCTGGAACTATTTCTTGATGACCGACAGTGTATCCATCCGCCCTCCACTTGTGTGCAGCGTTAGATAACAGTGCAGGTTAAAAGTTACAAGCAAAAGTCCTACTTAAAGTACCAAAAGTAAAAGTACCCATTATGCTGAATGGCCGATTTCAGAATCATCCATATTTTTATTAGAATTTTACAAATATAGGCGCTGAACATTTTCATTGATCAGGAGCTTTTAAGAATTGTTTTTCCACGCAGTCAGTGTGAGCAGCACCCAGGAAGTGGCCTTGAAGCCAACTGATAAAGTCTTAATTCGTGATCTTTCCAGGTGTTTGGACAGGGTCAGGCTAGCTCTTCCCACCTGTTTCCAGTCTTTGTGCTAAGATAAGCTAATCCATCTGAACGTGTGTCAGAGAGAAGACATTCTCAAAGAGATGAACAGTAACTTGAAAGCATTTCATGCTGCTGCTGCTTCACCCTGCCGGTGGATCATTTCAGCAGCACTGAATGAACTTTAAATAGCAGCTGCTCAATGAAATAGCATCCATGTGCCACGTTCTTCTGTCTCACTGTGAGAGTTTATTTAGGTTACTCTCCAGTCGGGAGTGAAGCTATCGAGTCATTTGAATCGTTTCACGCTCAAACATTAAAAATATAACCCACACACAAATATGAGCTGCACCATCACCTGCTTCTCTCAAACAACACGTTGATATATTTATTCATCATTATTAAAAGACTCCTCAACAAAACCACAGCCTGAACAAACAGCTTCCTGCTTCTCTGTCACATCACTTTAGATAATCAATAATGCAACACAGTTCATGTAAGATGCAGAGAGGGATTTGTGCATATCTGATCGGTGTTTCCAGACAGGAAGAATTAGCTAATTGAATCTGTAATCTGCAGGAAGTGTCAGAAATATTACTGCGTTTATGTTTGAGAAAGTTTTGAATAAATCCACAGAAGCCCCGGTTAGAGAAGTCAGCCGTCGTGACTCACCATGAACTCAAATGTTTGACTTCCTGTCGGCTCTGTAGTGATTTTTGTTGTCATTTTAAATGCTCTGTTTTTTGTGTGGAGTTTGGTTGAGGGATGGTCAAACACTTCTGCCATGGGAACTGTAATATCTCTAAAATCTTGGCCGAGTTAAACGTCATTGAAATGTGTCTGAAATCCAGGAGTCGTTCAAGGTCTCCTCTCTTTCGTGGATCTTTATCTGATTTGCAAACATTTGGAAGCCGCTGTGACAGATTTCAGGTGATACTGAGCCTTTGAGCCGGAGTAAAGAGGAAGGTCAGAGTATCATCTTCCCTCTGAGGGCCGGCCGGGGTGGAGGAGGGGAGCGTCGGCTTCAGCTGTCTGTCTGCTGGCACGCCGCCCTCCGCCCTCCAGCCTCCACCCTCACCTCATCCAACTCTGCTCTCGCTTTATGTTTTCATCTGAGAGGAAGCAGCAGGAGGGTCAACAGCACGCTAAAAAAAAACCTGCAAGAAAAAGAGTTTTTCTCAAAATTCTCAAATTTTCTGACTTTATTCTCGCGCAAATGTAAAATTCCAACTTTATGTTCGTAATGTTTCTTGTAAAATTTTGACCGTATTATTATATTTACGTTTCACATAAAATGAAGTTACTTTAATCAGAGTCTGACTTTTTCTTGTAAAAATTACAACTTTTTATTATTAACTTTTCTTTTAAAATTTCAACTTAACATTATTATATTAACATTTCTGATCAAATTAAGTCACTCTCGCGTGGAGGAGGAGCAGACACCCTGAGAGACGACGCAGGGGTCGCATGAAGCGCCGCTCAAACCTCTGAGCTAGCGAACTCCTCTCATTGTTTTCTTAAATTGCTTTGGATATGAATGATCATTAGAGGAATGAGAGATTAGATGGTTTTCCAGAGGCAATAGCACATGCCCACAGCTGACTTCAATTTCATGTCTCAATGAGACTCCATTGAGGAAATCAAACACCGCTGGCATGTTAAAAGCAAACCTGACTCTGTAGGTTACATCTCAGGAATCCAAACTGCACAAGATCCTCCGAGCTTCAGTGACACACTGGTGAGATATGCCGTCAAGCCCTAAACGAATGGCTAATCCACACATGTTCTCACTCATAGACGGATTTGGCTGCAGGATCAAGGACAGTGTGGAGGAGATGGACACTATCCTTGTTGACAGTACTTTGACAAGTGTAATCCCGTATAATACACACTGGGTAAACAAAACACCAAGCCAACCGTGCAACCGCGGCCCACACTTCCTCTGCTGTGCCTTTGAATTCGACATTCTTTCTGGGTTTGAAACAATATGAAAGAAGTTCAATTCGGAGCTTTACAAACAAGTGCAAAAATGGATACACACTGCCCACTATGACAGGGAGACATATTTACATGTATACATAAAACTAGTAATGAGAACAAACTATCACACAAAGCAACAATCACAATCATCTGTACGCATGCATCTATACATAAACAGAGACAAGAGAGACACGCTGAAAGTAATCACGTAATCTGAGACACTGCTTTGTAAGAGTCGAGCACAACAAAACGTCGCAAGCAACACCGGCGAGATTCATCATTCATCAAACGAGTCTGTGCTATTCCCCCATTTAATCCGTTACTAACAGTTATAAAGTGATACTAGGAATTGCTTTGCCAGCAATGACATAAAAGAAAGTAATGTTCCTTGTTTTTGGCTCAGCCCCTCAGACAAGGATCAAGGGATTCAAAGTATGTTTCACTGCATCATTTGCAATCAGTAGCCAAAAAAGTTGAAATGAACAGATTTGTTGAATAGAAAATAATGAATAATTGATTGATTCATGTATTAAAAGAGCAATATCCTTAGCTTTATTGCCTGCACCAAATTTAAAGTGTCAACACTCTGACCCACCACCAGCAACACTTAGCTTCTCTTATTCCGGATCTTGGAGTCTTACCCTGAGGGCCTGGCTGTAGGGCCCGATGTTAGCTGGGGCCCAGTGGGACAGGCTCTGGACATGCAGGGCTTCCCTCTGGCGGAAGCAGCCCTCCTCCAGGGGCTCGATCCAGTCATGGAGCAGGCAGTCCATCTGCAGCAGCTGACCGGCAGGTAGAGGAGCCTGGACGCACACCCTGTAAGGAACAGAGGAACGACGTGAAGATGTTCCCTGAGAGAGACGTAAAGTCTGGATGAGTGTTTGCACCTTTACCTGGCTGGAGGGTTCATGCCGAAGTGTTTTTTATAGACTGCGTTGAGTGCAACAAAGTCTTCCATGCATCTCACATACAGGTGGACCAGGATAATGTCCTTCATCTTCCAGCCTCTGCTGTCCAACTCACCTGGACACAAGCAGCACATTATACTGTAAGATCACTGCAGTGAAGCATGAACATAATCTAACCCTTCATAACTTATGCATACTTGGTAAATGTTGCTATGTTCCACATATAATACAACTGGGAGTACAGTCCGAATTAAAAAAAGCAATATACTCCAAACAAAATCCAAATTTGCCCCGTTTACACAAGCAAAATTGTAGGTCTGTGACCAAAAAGAAGTGCTACATTTGGTCCCTGTTTGCAACTGCTCACCAATTTCAAGCAGTAGGTACTCTGAGACTGACATTTTCAGATTACATCTATAAACTTGTTCTCATTCGATGCTTTTTTTCTTGCTTGTTTTCCTCTTATTTTGAGGAAATTACGAGTTGTATCTTCTCCCACTGCAGCAGGCAAGCTTGCCAGTGAACAAATACTCCTGGTGTCGAAGTCAGTGTGCAGGCTTTTCCTCGTGTCAAAGAGTCAGGCTTACAGCTGTGCTTTAACTAACAACAGTCAGGCTGTTCAAACAATCACTTGAATGCTTTTGTCACTGTAGTTAAGAGGTAGATAGTTTCAAAGTTTTTTGTAACATTGAAATCCACTGAAACTACTTTAAAGTGGTAATGGTGTTTGTCCCCTCCTATAAAGTGTGGTCTAACGCGGTATGTGTGCACATCGCCGGCTTTGGATGCAAACGCAGGCACAAGGGCTCAAAGCGAAGCCTCTCTCCCTACAATCATTTGAAAGAGCTTCAAGTTTGTTTTTCCTTTGCCAACACCAGCGTCTCAGACTACTTCGCCCTCATACAAAGAGGTTGTTCATTAAATATTAACTTGTTTAATATTGTCTCTGCACTGTGAAGGCTGTTCAGCCGAGCACCACGATAAACATTAAATATGCTTTTCATCTTTCGCTCCTCTTTCTCCATCAAAAAAGAGAAAGAGGGAGAAAAAAGACTCAGATGCACTGTAAAAGCCTGCACTTTTAAACTTCTGCAGGGCAGAAACGATAACCCACCCAACATGCCTGCGCTGTGTGTGTGTGTGTGTGTTTTAAAAGAGGCTTGGTTAATTTGAAGTGCTTGTCCTTGTTTGGTGGCCAACTCGCTATAGCATTCTTGTGACGGACGCAGTCTCTGTCACGCAGCGTTTTGCCTGCTGGGTTGACAAGCACTTCTGAATAAGGAACGGCTTCTCAAGCTCTGCCACACCTCCTCGTGTGTATTCAGCAAACAGAGCAAGGAGAGAGAAAGACACCCAAGGGACAAAGAAGTTTTCCCCATATATTTCTCTCCATTGAAGTTTTGGGGCTTCAGTAGGGAGCACAGTAGAGGAAGCCCCATAGAATCCGCTGAAATCACCCCTGGACAAAAGAATTCTGTATCATCTCCCCTTGATCATATCAAAGATGCGATCTTTATTTGATAGAAGAAAACATGACTTATTAAAGGTTAGTTTACTTGTGAGTGTCGTTCTGTGTGCCTTTTGTTTCGGCAATCTCAGAGAGGAAAAAAAGAATTTTCTAGTAGACCCTTGTGTTTTTCTTGAGATATCTAAAAGCATGTCCACAGCTCCGGAGCCAAGCTCTCCTGAAGTGTTCGCTCAATATTTTCTCTACGTCGGACTTTCCCTTACTTTGCAGCTGTATGAAAGCTGCATGCGTCTGGCTCTGGATCCCGGGTTCTTGGCTCCGAAGGCCGTTGATGCCGGAGATCCACTGATAGCCTCTGGAGCTTCTCGGTGAGCAGGATGGAGGGAGATCTTTGACACAATGACATGAAGAAGAAGAGGGTTATGAGGTTTGGATTCATTTGTGCAGTCAGCGTTACAAATGATTGCTGCAATGCTGGATCAAGACTTCTAAAACATATAAAATAGGTCTTTTTTTTTTTTTGCTTCATTTATAAGCAGGGCACTTGCTGTGTGTGAGGTAATTCATGCATAGGTGGTTTATGTCAAAGGAGAAATGAATTCACAGACTGTCACAAACACATTGCTGAAACGACAGCTCTTGTCAAACAATCACTCAAAAATACTAGCATCATGATGCTGGCCGCGTGACACAGATTCAGGGAGCGCACACAACACACAGATATCATCTGACACACACACACATATAAATACACACTCAGGCATGCATGTCTGCACGTGCATGTTTCACCATAAATGAATCTCACCGTGGCCCCGCTGACAACTAAGGTCACAATTTGATGTAAATTCTTGCTGGTTGTCTTCAGCTTGATCAGCATATTCCACCTCCTCAGTCATCTTGTCAATGGCGCTCTGGCAAGGACAACTACCATGGGGCAAAGCTCTCGCCACCACATCCTGCAATAAAGCACCACAGGGAATACATCAGGCCAAACGCCCACCAAACAGCGGCGAGCCTTTTGCAAAGACAGACAAAATGCTGTATAATTAGCCAGCCTTTTCAAATGCCCCACTAAGCGGGCTGTGTGTGTGTCAGTCTTTCATGACAAGGGCCCAGACACACATAACTTCAAGGTGAATGAATATGAAACAACATGCTAACATATTCGTGGCTCGGGCGAAGAGTGAGTGGTGTTTTCTGATACTGTAGATTCAATCATGCCGGCTGTCAGTCAAAACTCAGGAGTGGATGGGTGAGACATGTTTTGGATTTCTTTTTTTTTTTTTTTCCTTCTGTTCACTTACACTTCGCCTCTACACTTTTTGCTACTTCTTTAAATAACAAACCATTACCATTCTCTAAGGCATAGACATTACCTGCCAAAGTCTGCTGGGGCGTCACACATTTGAATGCATTTTTCATATTTCCTCAACCCCCCCTCCTCCTCCTCGCCCTACCCAACACTCATTCACCCCCCTCATCTGCTGTCAACTGCATTAGGCCATATGATAATCAAATTAATTATACTTCAGCCCCTCTCTCCTGGCCAGCATGAAAAATAGCTTGACTAGCATTAACGGAGGGCAAATGATGGTGGTCCATCCCCACCCCCTGAGCTCGGTGCAGTTTCCTCTAGTGCTGGTGTCACCGCAGATCTGTCACCCTGACGAGAAGAGCTTCAGAAGGCTGAACCAGGGCAGGTTCTCCCCTGGTTGCCTCCCCCTTCCCCTCCCCTCGCAGGCCCTGGAACTCCCTGCTCTTCTCCCAGCAACCTAGGGGGGGCTATAGGGGCTGTGGGAGCGCGTGTGTGTGTGTTTGTGTGATGGGGGTGGAAGCGGCGGTGTGGGGAGTGAAAAAATATATAGCTGTAGGGAGTGAGGCTGCAGGGTCACGGAGGTTGTGGGATGGGGGTATGTTTTCTGTCCATAACAGTCCCAGCCCCCACCCAACATGCAGATACACACAATGCTACAAACGCGAACGCGCGCTCCTGCACACAAACAAGCACAAAATTAAATGTACACATTATCGTGTGATGTGCAAAGAAACACACCTACTTTCCCCCAGAGATATGTGGAGCTACAGGCGAGCAGCATCCCTCGGTGTGACCCTTATACTCTTCACTCGCTGCAACACATATAACGGCATGCAAGCAGCACTTCCTGTCGCCAGGAACACTCATCAGCCGGTAGGTGTCTTATTGAAGCAGACAATTTGAACCAGAGTAATTAAAAGTACACATAAAAAGAGGTCAGTGTCTCCGTCATAGGATTTTTGGCAATAGTTTGAGGATTACAAAGTTGTCTGCTCTTCCAGGGGAAGTAAAATGTTTCAAAGTGTCACCCTTCTTGTCTGCGAAGCCCCATTCAGCTCCTTCTTACATACCAAAAGCCAACTCCAACTGCCTCCCCGCAACCCCCGACCGTGTCCGCTTAGCCAGCTACCTGAATGCAAAGCGCCTTAATGCGAGCAGACATGTTTATTAAGCTGGGCCTAGTTTCAGGCTGCAGTGAATATTGCAGACGTCAAAGTAGGCCATGTGGGGCTAGAGGAGAGAGCGAGGGATGAAGGGAGAGACCGAGAGCAAGAGCGAGAGAGGGAGAGAGAGAGGGAGGCCCTCTGGAGGCTGATCTGAACCCTGCCCCGCAGTGCCGTGTTTCTCTTCTGCTCGACAAAGTTATCAGACACCAAAAGGTTTTGTTCTTGTATTTGTTTTGCCCTCAGAGTGGTTTTAAAGTAATCGACCTCGCGGCGACTCAAACTTTCGCTGCAAAAACGATTGATTCAGCATCGAACGGCGCTGATCTTATTTGCAAAACAAGTTACACTCGTGGATCCCTTCAGAAGTTTGACTCACGCTGTCTTTGCTCTCGGTGTGCATCTCGGTGAAGCGCAGGTAGCCAACTGGAGCGAAGGCATCTGCTGAGTGGATCACTGTCTCCGCTGCATCGCTGCACAAACACAACAAAAAACTTTGAGAAAAAAAAACTTTTGCATCAGTAGCAAATCCTTGTAAGTTTATCCTGCTTTACTCACATAACTATCTTCTTTTTGAAGAGTGGGCAATCAATGGTGAAGGTTTCATATTCACCTCCTTCTCCACAAATGTGAACTCCATACTTCTGGGAGAGCTAATCAGTGAAAACAAAACACCTTATTTAAATATTCTGAAATTACTGTATTTTATGTGGACACTATTTCCATAATATTACCTAAAATTTTAATTTATTGTCTAGAAACACTTCTTCCACTACTAGAAAAAACAAGAAAAAAGAGGATTCAAGTAAGTGAAAGAAGTGAAAGTGAAAGAAAAATACAGTTCTCTACAGTATTAAGCTTTGACTTCAGGTGTATTAAAACTCTGAACGACGTTGAACATGAACATCGCGTAACCTGGCTGTGAGCAAATGATGCACACGTACAAATACACGGAAATACTGCAGTGATGAGAGTAAACAAGGTGGCAGAGCATCTACCAGTGGGTGACCTGTTTCAGATAGGGCTCCATGTCGGCCAGAGGTTTTCCTAAGTGCTTCTCTGGATCCAGGCCTGGCATCCACGTGAGAAACACACACAGGGACATACGAACGTACACACAGCGACAAACAAAGGCAGAAACACAAACACACACACACACCATTTCACACAGACACACGTATGGAAAGAGAGAGAGAGGGAGAGAGGTCTGATCAGGAACAGAGAACAGTGATTGAAGATGACAGGCAGGGAGGTTTACGGGCAGTCGCACAAACACACACGTAAACCTGCACCCTGGATCTATTTGTTTGACTTTGCGAGTAGTGTACACAGATCTCTCCGGGTAAGGGCAACAGTTTTCAATTGCTGGCCGCAGACCCCCCACGCCCCCTCGCACCGCCGCCCCCTCATCTCGTTCCCTTTGAGAATATAAACTCTGGAAAGAGATCTTGTTTATTTGCCTTTTCCCTCCCCTTCCCCTGAAATGGTGCATGGAAGTGACTCACAGGCATGGGAGAGAAAAGAAGGAGGGGAGAGGAGGTTGGAGGAGAGCTTTGTATGAATACCCAGTGGTGCCACACTCCTAAAATACAAGCTCACTGCCGCGCACTCCCCAGACAAAAACAACTAAAGCCAACCAACCTCTTAGACTTGTAGAAAAACAGTCGTACCCTCCTGCCCTTTTAATAAGATATCCAAATCTAGACCACAGCTTCACCCAAAGATTAGCACTTTGATCAGTCCTATTTAGGGATTATGTACATATTAGGTTTTACTCCTTTGTGACCCTAAATCCAAATTTTGTCTTTCAGACGCCTGTCTCCGATGGCACCACGCTGAAAACAACTCCTTTCACAAAGAAAGTGCAGCTTTAATACTGTACATTCTTCAACGTCCCGACAAAAAAACAAAAGCCTCAAGTACCAGGTGCTTTGGACAGAGAATAGAACAGCAGAAACATAACAGGATGTGATTACAAAAATGCTAAATTTTAGGAAATTCCAAACCATGCAGTCATATGCTCCTGATTAGCATAAAACACCTGGTTGTTATCTAAAAATATGAGGAAGTTACAGGAACCGAGCGATTACATCTTAATGGTCACTGGAGGTGGCTTGTCTTCCTATTTCCCTTTTCCGTGGCTGTCTATTAATTGATTGACATAATCATTAACAAGCTACTGATGACCTATACAGACTGACATGCAGTTGTGACAGCAATCCCGCCGCAAAAAAAAAAGTTGCTGAATTGTCCATAATAATTTCTCGGAAAATCCAATATAGCCCCTCCGTGCCGAGGCGTCACGTGGTCCTGCTCATCGGCACATTCATGTGTTTAATTAAGGGAACAAAGTTAATCGCAATGTGAGAATCTCTCCTCTCTCATGGCCTGACAACCTCAAAGGTTAACGTGTCATCTGCGGGCCCCATGGGGAGCAATGGATGGGAGGCAGGAGGAAAAGGGAGAGGAGATGTGGCGGAGGGACGTCGCATCCCATCCCGGGTTCATCTTAATCCCAGCTGTGTCTCTCCTCCAGGGCCCTGGTGGTCCAGCACTACGGGGGAGAGACGGAGGGGCCACAACGGAGGGAGGGAGGGAGGGAGGAGAGAGTGTGGAGGGAGAGAATGAGCGGACCCTTATTCTCTTCCCAGGGGATCTGTGGTCTTAATTAGTGTGAGAATATCTAATCTCAACATCCTCTCATCTTAACCCTGCCACAAAGGTAATAGGGAGGGAGAAAAAAAAAAAAGCATTAAAATTCAATCCCATTTAAATATCCTCTTTAATTAGTCATGCCTTTTAACAAATTTTAATAATTGGCTCCAAATTGCTGAGGGGATGCCACGTTTTTTAATATGTTCATTAACTTCCCTGCTCTTAAATAATATATGATACATGATTTGATATTTACAAGGAGGGAAGAGGACGATGGAAATCTGGGAAGACAGGAGTGAGTGATAAAACGATACAAAGATGGCATTAATGTGGAGACATTCCTCCCAAGACCACTTAGCACTTGTATGAGTGTTTTCTTAATTGATGCTCCTGACTGATTTAAGGTTACCGAAACCATTTGGAAACGAGGATCAGCGGAACGAGCTCACACTTGTACAATGCATGCTTTGAGAAGTCTTCGAGTAGCCACCGGTGTGAGCCTTCAGCAATCTAACACCACTCATTTACATGATCTTCACATCTCTGTCTCCTCTGAACCTGTTTTACAACTTGACCTAAACCCAATTACCTAACCTCATTATGCCACATTAAACCCAAATAAGCCCACTAGAAGCTGCCATTAGTCTGCCGCCAGAGACAGTAAGACCGCACTTTGGAGAGAGAGGAGCTTCCCTAAGAGAGACTGAGAGGAATGGCTCTCCTTTAAAAGGGCTTTTTACCTCGTATTATCCTATAAAACTCCAATTAAATTCAGTGAACTTTAAAACCAGGGAGTCCAGTAATGAGGGAGAGCATTTTTTTAAAAACCTTGTTGACATTTAGTGGGATGAAATTAGCCAAGAATAAAAAAGTTTACCGGGAAGCCGAGAGCCGTTTGGACATTAAAGTTAGTTTTTATATGGAGATATGAAAAAAAAAAACTTCAGAACATTAGAAGATAGAATACAAGTTAACCATAGAGCTGGAATCTTAAGTTAAATCGCCTTTGATTCTGCGTAAAAAAATCACTTTTTCAAGCCTCTTCTTGAACCAAAAGGCAGATAAAAAAAACATATTCTCCTTCTGAACTCCACAGAAAACGCTGCTCTCACTTCCACCCTTATCGAAGTCAATGGCAATTATTTCCAGAACACACTTTTGCACTAATTCTTTTCAACGATCATGATTGGCCTTTTCCCACCTTGAAGAAGTTGATTAATTTAAACCCACAGCAGTGAGTTACCTATTTAATTGAAACCGCTCGTGATTTTGCTTACTGAGCCTAATGCTAAATTAAAAGCCGGGAGATTCTAGATACCGTCTGAGCTGAGCTGGGCGCAGTATCGCAGACATCCGCGGGTTGTCTTAAGATCTGGCGTGCCAGCTGACAGCTCGGCTTTAATCCCTGCCTTCAGAGAGAAAAGGCAGAGAAAATTGGATTCATGATGTGTAACATTTTAGCCTTTAAATGGATGAAATGAGCATCTCCTCCCTAGTAGGTGAGCTGCATCAGCCTTTAAACAACGCTCTCAAAGACCCGCACCAAAACAATAGCTGTTCACTATCACCTAATCTTTGCAAGAGAGAGAGAGAGAGACAGAGAGACAGAGAGAGAGAGAGAGAGAGAGAGAGTGGGAGGGAGAAATACAGAATGGAAAAGAAGAAAGAAGGGGAGGGAGGCGGCACCGTACAAAGGATGATAAGATTAAGGTTATATGTGAAATTTGTCAGGCTCTTATCTGAAATTCAGCGTCTGTGAACAGAATAATAGGCAGCATGAATTGTGTAGCAATCCCATCAAGATGAAATCTTTTCAGTCCAACAAATCAAAACGGAGAAACTGGGAGGACTTACAACCATACAGTACTTAGCCAGAAAAAAATGAGCCAGAGCAAAGTAGTAAATCAAATTTTTTCGTTTTGGTTTTAGGGAAGCTACATGAAGGTGCAATGTGTGGCAGAAAGTGAAGACGATGCTGTTTACGGCTGCTTTAGTTGAACCTTGACCCCTAAACTAACTGTTCAAAAACATCAGTTTGATCGAACTGGCAGGAAAAGGTCACAGACAGGGCGGGCAGGTAAAACTCTTGTCCAAGTTCAATTATCCTTTCGTGTATATTTTCTTGTCGTGAGTTTGCAAATTTTGAGCAATCTGGATGTTATTTACTTTCATTAAAAAGGAAGGGGAAGAGTAATGAGCGGTTTAAGGTGCTCAGCATGTAATCGCGTAATAAAACCAAAAACACCGCCCAAACAAAAAAGGTAAGCGTACGGGAAAAAGTAAGTAAAATCAGAGGGATTTTTTTTTTTACTAAGTAGAATTTTGAAGCATGACAAATAAATGAATTAACAGATTTACTGACATCAGCTGAAATGACAAGTTAATAAATCAAATTCATCTGCCATTATTTTGATTAGTGATTAATCTTTTATGTCATTTTCAAGCCAAAATTCCAAGTACTCTCTGATTCCTGCTTCTCCATTGTGAGGACAGCCCAATTTTCTTTGTCTCATGTGACAGTAAAACTGAACATATTTAGACTTTTAATGGGACAAACCACATGAAGACGTCACCTCAGGTTTTGCTTTTATAAAGCAAACATTGAACATGACTTAAGAAATTAATTCAGATTTTTTTTAAATTTGGATGACCAGACTCTAATTTTGATTGTCTTCCACAGGCTTTTGAACTACTCAACCAAAAGTAACCATGAGCAGTAAACTAAACATGTGACACCAGTCAAACGGATGCCCTAAAACCAGAAACAATGAATCTATCATTCACTGTAACTGCTTTAAAACCTCCTCACATGCAAGCGTAGTGCCTCAGAGCTTTACAGTAGTACAGAAAATGTCAGCATGAATGGACGGACTGAAATCATTTGGCATGAGTTTAGAGGACAGCACAGTTAATTCCAGGTGCAAAATGCACCTTGTCTTTTAGCAGGGGCTGCTACTACAGTGTCTAATAGTATCTGAATCTTGATCATCATCCTCCAAACCTGTAAAAATATCCTCTGCCTGGTGTAGCTCAAACATGCCTTTATGTGAGGTAGATAACTGACAACACAGGTCGCATTTTGTGTCTTAAGATAATACAA
>JAPZEA010000007.1:10781335-10797827 GCA_029783685.1 Heniochus monoceros
TCCATGATATCACGCAAGGTACGCTGGGTTTCTCACTCTTATCAGGGCTGCAGACGGACAAGACTTATTTATGTTTCCAAACCACTTGAGAAGATTGGCTGTTGGGAGATAGACTACAAAGTGTGACTGTCTCTATTAAAATGACTTCTTGCCTGTTAGAAACACTTCAGAGTGAGAAGAACTCACAAAAATAACTCAAATGAACAAATGTGTTTTGTAATGTAGAGGCTGTGTCACTGGGGGATATTAGTGATGTTCAACTGATTGCAGTATGGCCATTTTTTTGTTTTATCTGGATTTTTTGTATTTTCGTTTTATATATATTGTTTTTATTACCATTATTGATTCCAGTTATGATAATTTTATATTATGAATCAAAAGTGTTCTCTTATTTATGTCATAGATCATACCTAAAAAAGTCTCACACCCCCTCTATAGTATTGGTTTCTTCCGAAAGTTGCAGGATGAAATCAGGTAGTCTATGCACAGAGCCCTCATTCTGCTGGGCGTCAGTGCTGGAGGAGAAGTAAGCTACATCTTAACGGCATGTTGCTGAAGTGGTTAGTAGAGCATCAATACTTTTTCAAACATGAGGAAACAAACAAAAGGAAAAGTAGCCATCCTTCGCTAACTAGTCCTGACTTGTGATAGCATAGCATCCTATTTAATATTGGTAGAGCAGAGCTGTGTGAATGTTCACACTGTATCACAGGTTATAGTTAGCAAAACACTGAATGATTGAATAATTGATAACAGCTAATGGAGCAGATCCATACTAATGCTGCTTCCTGTGCGTTGTGTCTGACAAGCTCTTAACATGTTGGCAGGTTTCTTTCATCTGTGGCTTTATTATCATGTTCTCTAAATTAATTTGCATTGTGCATATAGACTTTTAATGTGAATTTTTAACCTTTAAAACAAGATTTAGCTCTTTTTCAAGAAACGTCGCAGCAGCGTAGAAGCCAGCGTAGAAGTGTCAGCTTCAATAACCATAACAGCACAAATAATTGACATGAAAATCTCAAAATAAATATACAGCATTTATCCAAATATTATGTGGGAGATTACTGAGTTACAAAAACTGATTCAGCGAAGTTTTAAAATAATCCCCCCAAAGTTTATGAGTGTATGCATCAAATTACAGGAATATTGCGTCATTATTTTCTTTTTATTTTCCTGGGGAAGGACCTCATGCCCACTGCTCTCATTGTGCCTGCCTAGAATTTTGGCTTGCATGACGCCACTGATCACGATCACTGTCATCTTTTCAAACCATTTCTTCCAAAGCATATTTGTATAAAGTCTTTTCATTATTAACCTGCATATGTTGGATCTAAAAAAATAAAAACACGAGCAAGGATCATACGGATTCCTGTAATTACACTAAATCTACTGTAAGACTGCTCATTTTCCTCTTTCTTCCTCTCTGTGCACAACATATTGCTCAGTGATTGTGTTCTCTGATTGTCCGTGTTTAATGGCAGCCTCCATCTGCCAGCCCTGTGTGTCTGCAGGCTAGCGGCCCGCGGCGCCCCACATTAGGGCCTGTTGGCGCGGGCCCCAGGCGCATTCCGCTTCTGGAAGTGTGATTATTGGGGCCTGATTACAATGTCTACGACCACGATAACAAACCAACCCTCATTGAGTGCTTGGCAAACAAAACGGCTGGAGAATTAATGACGCTTCAAACTCGGACAGCTTTTTTAGTGCTGATAATCTGGATCCAGGGTAATTTGCAGCAATTGGTGGCATATGGTTTGGTTTTACACTTGATGTCCAGCAACAGATATGAAATCTGTTGGACTGGGAGTGATATGGCAAACGTAAACAGATCCAATCAAGTTAATTTAGAGTAAAAAATAAACAAAGGGTCAATAACAAAAGGAATTTGAAAAATAAAAGAAATTAAATTAAAAGAAGGCAAATTGAAAGAAGCAACAAAAAGAAGGAAGAAAAAGAGGAGCTTACAAAATCAAACAGTCATCCAAACAGCAGTTCAGCTGTCTGGCTTGAGTTTTCCACAGGATGTCCGTGGGGTGGCTAAAGCATGTCGCTGTGGAGACGGAACCAGAGAACAGAGAGCATGCTGCTTAGTGTTTGACACACACCTGAAAGCCCCCATGTTCTCTTTCTGTAGAAGTGCCTGTGGTGGTCTCCAACTGCCAGCTTGTTTTTGAGGGGTACTCATTGCCTCATCCCTGCCTCCGGGCAAAACTCCATCCCCATCCCTACCTCCTCTCTCTTTCTCTTTTTCTATTCTCCTCCTCCCCTCACTCATCAACTTCCTCTTTTGCTCAAACTACACTCACTCTATCTCTTCTTCTCTCTGTTTCTCCGTCTCTCCGTCCCCTCAGGGCAGCAGGTTCGGGTAGAAGTCTATTGCGGCGATCAGAGCTGATAACCTGTATTCTGGACAGGCGTGCCACATGGGGCCACACCTTGCCCGAGGATAGGTCCATCCATGCTGGGGGCAACAGAGGCGCTGGGGCCAGGGGGCTAAGGCCGGGGGCTAGGTCTAGAGTCGGGGCTGGAAGCTTGAACTGAAGCAGGAGCAGAGGGGGTAACGGGCTGGATGCTGGGACAGCAGCTGCATGAGCCTGAAGGCCAGGGCAGGCAGATGGGGGCGCAGGGAGGGGTGAGGGGCAGAGATGTGTAGCTAGGAAGAGGGAAGGGTCATGGTTAGTGACAGTGGTCTGCATGGTCCAGCTGAGGCTCTACTGAGCCATGGTGGAGTGGAGCTGACAGGTGAGAGAACAGCACCACCCCTAATGATGGCAGCCAGGGTAGGGGTTGGGGGAGATGTTGGTGCTGGTTGCCATGCGCTCTTGCACCGTTTGATGGGGTGGTAGAGGGGTGAGTAGAAAGGAAGGAGAAGAAGTGAGAGGTGGACACAGAGCTGTGGAGAGTGATGGAATCAACTGTTTCAGCCTGCTGTGTGTAAAGCTTTTGTTTATACTGATGTTTCAAATCAAAGATCAATTGGTGGTCTTGGCCTGGCTGCGTCTGCAGTGCGGCTATTGTGCTGCGGCAGAACAACCATATAATCATCCGTCTCAAATTCAGCTTCACAAAAATGCATCCGATGGGCAAAATTTGTATTTGCAGGACGAACGTTGGAAGTCATGTAGTTCACATTCTTCCACTTTTCACTATTCACACATGCTGCTTTTATTTGCCGGCTCCACAGCGTGTGACAACAGGCCATGTGTTCTGCCTCCACTGCAGTCTTGAAAACAGGACTCTCTGTCACTTTAGCAAGAGACCACAAGCTTGAGTAGTTGGTCAGAGGAACTGTGGCGAGATGCTGTGTGTAATCATATTTGCGCATGTCCTTCTGCATGTTTGTTAGATGCATGTTTGCTGCAGAAGTAGGGCTGCGTGGCAATGCTCCATCTGCCTGCCTCGTCCTGTCCGTGCCGCCCCGATTCCATCACCTTCCGTGGGTTTGGTGGGTGGTGGGAGCGGGGTGGGGGTGGGGGGTCAATTGGGGGAAGGAATGGTGGTGGTGGTGTGGAGCGTACACAAAAAGTCACCCTGAATCTGCCAGCTGATTAATCAAGGGTGATTCGGCGGCAAGCGCAGCCTACCCGCTCCTTCCTGGCTAGTCCGTGTGTATTTATTTAGAGTAACCCGTGGCCAGTCACGCCTGACCTGAAACCATCAGGAGCAGCCACGGTTGCACCCAAGCATAAACAAAAAATGCGTAATGAAGGTAAGGGGACAGAGGACGGGGCGGGGAAGGAGAGAAGTGGGCGAGGGGAGTGGGAGGAGGGCGGGCGCTCTTTCTTTTCTCAGAGATAGGGATCTTTGAGCTTCACAGCGGAGCTCACGGGTCCAGACGCCGAGCTGAAATAGCCGCCTGTGTCCTGGTGTTTACTTCTCAGCTGACATGGGAAAGGAAATAATTGACCTCTGTCGGAGCAGCCACAGTCCATCCATCTTCCAGGCCGCAGGTATTTTTTGTTGGGTATCAAATAGCTGGTCGTGAGGGGGAAACGTTCCTACTTGCATAAAGAGTTAATTGGAACTCAAGGCTACACAACTGAAGAGAGATTAGTTAGGGAATTAGGGAAAATGGTTGAAATCGTGCAGTTTGCTGATATAAAAACACACAAAGCACGGTTAGCAGCCAAGTAAAAATGCTATTTTTTTTTTTACCAACAGTCTCCTCTGCTCCCCTTTCTAAAATGCCCCAGTTCATACTGGGGTTAAAAGCATCAAGCGTGATCAATTTCATCATCTTAGCTGTGATGTAAGTAGCACAGCAAGCAGGAGAGCAGCAACAAACAAACTCCAAGGATGGAGCCTCTGTAGAGAGCTATTGATCGAACATGAAGGTTAGCCAGAAGTCTGAGAAGGTTGGCTCTCAGCGGTCCCACGTGGCGTCGATTGGCCCGACTCTCTCTCGCTCTCGCTCTCTGTCTTTAGGAGCACAAAACACAGGAAAGAACAAACACAGCGGATGGGTGAGAGGAAGGGAAGAACAAGTGTAACACGCCCGCAGTGAGGCTGAGGATGTGTGTCATTGTTAGAAAAAGCAACTCAATGGGTTTTACAACTAGTACAATAATTTGATTATAAAATCAAGAAATAATATTGTACAAATCAAAGGTAGATCACGTGGTTTACATCTGTATTTGCATTTTAAGTCCTCAAAGTTATTTTAAAGGCACAGAGGGAGCAGAAGTCAGCTGTGACATGAGCAGAAAGCAGTTAAGACGCCCATTTACCAACCTGTCCTTGTCCGCCTCTTTGCCCTGTGTTGGTAAGTAACCTGCATGACAGGTGCTGATTGTCCAGGAGAGGCAGAGTTGCATTTCAGGTGAGCAGGTGGAAGCAGGTAACACACCACCTGGTGGCAGGAGAGAAAGGAGGAGCAGCCTCCCAGCACAGCTTGTCGGGGTCTGACCCACCACGGCCCTCAATCTCTACCAACCCACCCGCCCTTCTTTTCCTCCGCGATCGCATTCAGATCAGCCACGCAGCGCCCGCTCGGCTGAAGCAGGAAGGGGCCCGTCTCCCGTCGAGGCAAACAGAGGATGGGAGGATGAAGGGAGGGCAGGAGAGAAGGAGCGTGGTGGTAAACAACAGCACCTTTTGTCCTGCATCTGTCTGAGCCTGGCATCCTACGGCGTGTGACAGTTACAGATGCATGTGGTACATCCAGCAACGTGGATGTTGAGTCATCCCAGATGGCCGTCACTTTTACCTCCCCTCTCCTTGTCACTCTCTTGATCTCTCCATTGTTTTCGCCACCTCCCATCCTGCACGTCCAGTTTTGTAACGCACAGCTCAGCACCAGAATCGACCCGTTTACTGCAATTATCCCACCCTGACCGGCTGATGTAAGTCCCACGACCTGACCTGTGATTAACACACAGGCTGCACAGTTTTTGCTTGCACAATCGGCACATGCAGAAACATGAATTCAGATCCTAATTATTCCTAGCCTGTTTGGTAAAATCAATCACCAACTTTGTTGCTACACTGCCACTAGCTGAGTCCATCACCACACACAGTTTCAAATGATCTGATGTCCCGACACAGACATTTTCCCGCTCCTTGTCCTCTCGTTTTGGCGCTTTGAGAGTCGTGTTCTCGGAAAAGTGTCCAGTGCAGCGCCTGTGCTCCTGCAGCTGTCCTCAGCGACAACGTGCCTAGCTTGTGGCTATTAAAAGCTAAGACTTTATGGCACTTTTTCAAGCAGCAAAACTACTGACAATGTTATTCCCAGTCTCTGGTCCCCAAATTTCTCCCAAATGTCCGACTTGGCCTTTGGTGATGCATCTTCCACAGTTTGGTATTCATCAGTGGCTGTTTTTGCCTTCATCCATTTTGATCTTGCAGCTAGCCTACATTTCAATGACATTCCATTATTTGGACGGATATGAATTTAATGGTTAAAGGTTGTGTTGTACGCTTTCACAAAAAAAAAAAAAAATCCTGGCAGCTGATTAGTCTTAATATTATTAGCTGATTTAGTTGCATATTAATTTTCATTTCTGATTTCTCCAGAAAAAAAAACACATTTATTTTTAACCCGTTACACAACTTTTTTGTGGGTTACCCAGGGGATACGTGACCCGGAGCTGGAGTCTGCCTCCTATCACCAACAGACAGCCACTCTGGTGGGACTTTGAGGAACAGGAACAAACAATTGCGTTAAATACAGAGCGACCAGCACACAAATCTATTCAGCTCATTAGATATTTTGCCTCTTAACTCTTAAATAAATTGAATCAGTGTAAATATAATGATGATCACAGAAATGTAATGATGATGTTTTAAGTAATCGAGAGTTCAGATTCATATCTGAATCAGTTCAGGTACATTGATACACAGCACATAAGCTGGAAAGCAAAGTATAAAAACAGCAGTGGGATGTGCTGAAGCTCAGTTCACACAATACCTAATGAAAGATTCAAATATTTCTTATTATTTAAGGAATTCAGTTTTAATGTATCTTTTGTTACTGATGCAGTAATGTAGGAATAGGTGAATTTGTGTTATTGCAGTAACGTAACATACTGCATTAGAACTGTTATATTGCATCTTATCTGACTGAGAGAAACGATACTTAACAACCTGCACGTTTCACATCAGAGGGGACAAAGAATGATGATTAACCTCCTCTAATAAAACTTCTAACGTAATTATGCACATGCCAACTGTGAAGAAGCGCTCCCTGTCAGAGTTAATACCCCTGACAGCTTCTCACTTCTCGTTGACAAAACAGAAAAAAAAAAAAAAAGAAAAGGATACATAACCCTTTGACTTTCGACAGTTCGGATGTAGAAGCCGCCTTGACAGATGCTCTGCTATTCCCCACATCTTGAGATGGGAAAAAATATGAAAATGCATTATTAATTTCACAATGTGGATAGCCAATATTCATAGAGTGCAAAAGAAGAACAGGCAGGCAGGCTGGCGGATGTGCCGAGCAACTCTAACCTTGAGCTTTCACCATCGCTGGTTGACATCTCTGAAAACATGTTCTTCTTTTTTCCAAGTGTGGGTTGTCAGCGGTACTGTCACTGGCATGGAGAGGCGACGCTAAGTAAAGAAGGACACATGTGGCTCTGTGAGGAGGGGGGGGTCTCTGTAAAGTCACTCACAGAGTTCCTGTCACGGTTAAGTAGACAGGTGCTTACTGTTAACACCCCACTAATATCTTTATGCATATTTATGAATCCCCCTCCCTTATAATACGTTGCTCGTTAATGTCACAGCTGCCAAATATTGACTATGACTTTCTTTTAAAAAGCGCATAAATAAAACAGCTTTTAAAGATTCTGACCTGCTTAAATACATCGCTTTTCCTGTCCCTTTGATCAGAAAGCTTTTCATTATTCAAGCCTCCACGCTTCTTTATATTCTGCCACCTCATCTGCTGCAAATATGCAATATATCTTTATTTAGAGTAGCTACCTATCCCTTCATCTACCGTACTTACACTCAATCCTCCCTCTTTTTCTTATGTGTAAGCGTGGCCGGACACATCTAAGTGCTCTCATTATGGGAAAAGTTTGCGAGCAGGGCAAAACTTGCTGCTGGGTCTCATCAGTGAGAAAGATGGAAGTGGCTTTATAGTCTCTGAGGATTTGTATGCTGATTGCTCCCTAATTCTGACTCCCACTCTGTAACTGCGCCTTTCTTTTCCCATGAAAACTTGGCCAAGAATTGCAGATTGCTGCACATGAGAGGAAGAGTCTTGAAGAGATGTGTATGGAAGTGGACAAGTTCCTGCTCTGCTGCAAAATCTCAGTTCTGGTTTGGGCAAATAGTCCCATCAGAGAGATTTTCTGTAAGTCCAGCCTCTATCTGTTGGGCTCAAACACAAGCCTGAATGAGCAACGGAGCGTAAGTTAAATTTCAGGTTGAATTCAGAAGCTTGGATTGGATGTACTGTAGTTGAAACTGTGTTGTTACTGACTGAGAATACTGCACAGCGTTGTACGGGTTGTATTTATCTTATTGAACGTACTGATGCTGCCTGCCGCAAACAGGAGAAAAGGTCATAAGAGCTCAGGGTAGAGATTGAACATTTCACCTAAAGACTGACAGCTCTGACTTTAAGATTTTACAAACGTAGATGGCGATGACATTAAATGCATGAAAAATATTTTCTATCCAGTTAACAGGTTTTTCAGCGCTCATCATTTTGAGCCATCATCATCATCATCATCGGTTATAATCTGCACTAAAAATCTCTCTTTTTCTCAAGTGTCTGATTTTATCGAGTGCAGTTTGAAATGACGTCATGCTGCAACAGAAACCTCGAAGATCTCCTATAATCCAAATAATCATCTCAGCGATGATTTCATCTAAATACAGTAACAGATGGTGATCATAACATTTTCACTCTCTATTTACAATTGACGCAACATGTTGGGGTTTGAAAGAAGGCAGCTGATCTCAAGGTGAGTCAGAATTAAAGACCAAAATTGCACAATTCCAATAAATAATTCCAAACAAAAAGCCTGTGTGTATATGTCTGAACAGGAAAAGAAGCAATCAGACATGCGGCACATACAGTACAGCGCGTTAACACGTACAGAATGTGCATATTTAAACCTCAAAGCTTTTGCATTCCGGTGGGATTTCGGTTTGTCCCCTCCTGTCTCTGAGAGTAAACAAATTAGCCCCGTGGAGCCACGGGTGGGGTCAGAGGTCAGGCCTGACACAGGAAGGCATGGTGTGACAGGCTTAGGCCACTTGGACTTCTCGCCCAAGGAACAGATGTTAGCGGCGGCAGTGTGATTATCGCCACGGCGACTGAGGAACAGGAGCAACGGCCCTTGGATGGATGCTGGTAATTACCCAGGCTCCCCTGGGAAGGAGATGACACGTGCCCGCCACTCTTGGAGATCACAGGGGCGTAATTAAAGCTGCAGTAACAGTTGTTAATAGGGCAGCAAATAAAGGTAGCAGGGGATGAAGGGAAAGAGAAAGCAAGGGAGGGAAGGAAGTAATGGACATATGATTTAACTATTTAGCTGAAAGTAATGAGTTAACAGTTGAAATAATGAACTAAGAGTATGGATAAACAGTCAAAATAAGTAGCTAAAACTATTGGATAACAGTTAAATACTTAGCCAAAAGTAGCTACAAGTAATGGATAAGGGTTAAACATCAGCTAAAAGTAACAGCTAAACAACTGAAATAATTAGATTAAATGTAATGGGTTAACAATAATCAGCTAAAAGTAAGGCACAATCAGCTGAAATACCTAAAAGTAATGGACAAACAGTTTAAATATTTAGATAAATGTAATGGATAAACAATAATAAGCAGTTGAAATAATTAGCTAAAAGCAATGGATAACAGTTGAAATAGTTAGCCAACAGTAATAACAGTTGCACAGTCAGCTAAAAGTAATGTATAAACTGCTGAGATTGATAAATATGCAGAAATAGATGGTTGAAAGGACCAAGTTCTGCCACTTTGAGTGGTAGAAATATGAATGCAAACATTATAAAACCAACCTAATCACTGACAATTTAACTGTATGAAAAAAAACACTGTAACAATACCCATCTTTAAATCAATTGAAATGAACACACTTAGAGCATGATGGGTGGGGTCTACGAGAGGGCATTTGAGCTTATCTGATAAGGACGTGGGGATAGATCAGTCAAAAAAGGTTGGAAACCACTGCTTCAAGTTATGCCGCCAGAGAACACTTCCACTTTGCTTTGTCTGTGAGGTTATACTTGCCCTTCTGTTGATGTGTTCTGCACCACAACCACCGGCACAGAATCTTTTACATTTTATGTATTCGATAACATAAATGATTCTCATGGCTCAGACTACTTCCACTATCAACCAGAAGGGGCAGACAGTGTAGCAACAGCCAAATAGTGTAACAGGATTAGCTTCTGAAAATATCCCAGGCAGGGATGTCCCTGGTCTTATCTCAGCCAGGTCTTAGCAGGCTTTTCTGTGTGGGGAGCCACACTTGGCAAGAAAAGCCAATGTGACCACAGCCAGGAAAGTCTTGTCAACAAGGGTCAAGGCAGGTCCAAACCCTGGTACACATAACTTCCTCTTTTGTAGCACAGACTTTACTTTTCTGATGTACACTGACAAGCCTGATTCATCTAGGGCTGGTAAAAGTAATCCTGTTTAAAAGCACATCTTTAAAGGCGTTTTAATAGAGCATTTCAATTAACTGTTTCACCAAAAACATTGTTTGTTGTACTAGTCTTAGTCTGACACAAGTTTCTTTTCAATTCAATGTCATGTTTGTCTTTTTATATCTTATCTGTGGTTCGTTTATTGCTTGACTGCCACCCCATAAATTAAAAGTCCAACAGATTTTGATCATGCAAGAGCAAACAGCAATGAAGTAATATACAGTAATGCAATACTAAGTGACGTTAAAACAGTGGGGACACTAAAGGAACACTAAAACCAAGACAAAAAGTAGAAATCTTAAGGTTGCGGCTGTGCTTAAAGGGTGAACAACACACACAAAACAGAGGCATGAGCCACACAGCCATGCGTACCTTTTGCTTTAGCTGCCTCAACAGTAGCTATGTTAATGAGAGTTGAGGAGGGGGGAAAAAAATGGAGTCATCAAAGGCAGCCAGAGACAGCAAATACAACAGTAAAATCAATCTGTAAACCCTGGTGTCATAAACAGGGGAAACAGATGGCAGAATAAACACCAACACCTATGGCACATTATGGAGGCAAAATTCAAGCAACTGTAAATTCTTAATTATAACATGTTAGTTAGTGGGTGAGAACGTTAGAGGGAGGAAACCTGTTGCAGAGTTAAGATGCTGTTGGTGTTAAAGGGTCATGAGGACTTAGGTGTGGAGAGCTGAGGGGGGATTTGGCTGAGCACTAAGAGTCTAAGACCGGGGCGAGATGCGTAACAATGACGAGGCAGGACGACGCATTTGTGCAGTACAGCCTCAGATGAAGGCAAAGCTGCAGTGAACATGCAATCAGATGTTCTTTCAAACACACACACACACTCATTTAATCACACACTTGTACAATCCAAAATGAGAAAGAAGATATTCAGAACTGAGCAGAATTTAGAAATACTGAGTGGTGAACTTCACATGATTAATATTTCTCAATTAAAATGGATGTTTGGCATTTGGGAACTCTTCGTGTTTGATTACCCAAACAGCCATATTCACTTCTTATTGGATGTGCAGGTGTAAAGAATCATCTAATTCCATCTCTCAATGTAGATGCTCATCTGAGCTCATGACATATCATTTCTCAGAGAAATGGTTATGCATTCAAGATATATGAGAGCTCAAAGCAGCCAGATTGGGAAAACAATTCTAGTTGTTGGAAAGACCATACTAAATCTGCAATGTCCTCAGAAAGGGGTTAAGTCATGGACTGGGTGTTTGTTCTTATTTTAGCGAGGTATTGCATTCTGAAAGATCAGTGAGCAGCCCCCCTCCAAACACTTTCAGCAGTGGCACAGTAGCTTCAAAAACTACAGGTGGAACTGAGAAAAACGGAGTGACGAATCAAGAAGGATGGACAAAAATACACAATCACTCGCCCTCCCTTTGTTCAAAGAGGCCCAGCTGATCTGAAAGCTGTGGCTAGGGGAGCAGACATGGACAATGACATTCTCCAAAAAGGTCACCAACATGTGGTTTCTCCTTCGATTGCGCCGCAATTTCTGTAAGCCTCCAGCCTGGCAAAGCGTGACTCCCAGCATGTCCTCTGGCTGGCGAGGCCAGGCACTGACCTTTAGATCAGAGGGTCAGTGGCCACTTCCAGGCGACTGGCTGACCCCCCTGAGCAGCCAGCTCACAGCTGAGCCTGAAAACTTTCTGCTGCATAGTGAGGGGAGGAGGCAGCGCTTCCTGGGGAGGGCACGCCATCATTGATCTAGAACCCTTCAAAGGGACTAGCAAAACAGGAAGGCTAGTCTCTCTAAACTGGACAGCAGCTTTAGCTTCACCATCACCAATGGAGATAATATCCAGTGATCATTTAAGGGCAAGGCAATGCTGAGATGGACACATTCTGTGATACGTGCAGTGTTAAAATTGCTGTATGGTGTACTTTATTAAAGCTGTTCACTAAGTTCAGTTAATTGTTACCCACATTTCCCAGTATGCCCTTGTGCAACCCAGTGAGAAGGGAGTTCTTGGTGCTGTAGTTTAGTAGGTATAAAGATCAAAAGAGCAAGTATACGTTTCAAGTCAAGGAAAACAGACTGATTCAATTGTACATCAGTGGTGACAAATCGCAAAATACAGAGGCTGTGGCTGTGTCGCATCAGGAACTGAGAATACTGTCAGCACAGAAACTGTAATCTGTATTACTTTAATGAACTCTGAAGAACCATGAGTCACGAAGGGAGCGCTTGATCATTGATTGAAAATGATATGAACATTTTCTGCTATCAAACTCTACTGTAGCTGCACTAAAATATCATCTACTTTTGGCAAGTTCTTTACAGGAATAAGAAACAAATAAAACTTACTTGCTAGTTTTGGTTTCAACATTTTTGGAAATACTCTTATTTGTTCAACAGATGCTGTAAATATGAGCTGGAGCTAGCAGCAGGTTAGCTTATCCGAGCATAAAGCCTAAAAACAGGTGGAAAACAGCTAGCCAGACTCTAAAGGTAACAAAATCCAGCTCCTGGCCAACAAATAGTCTGGCACAGGAAACCGAAAATAGCTGTTTTTACACTTTTTATACAGATTATACAAATGAGATATAACATTTTAATTTGTGAGCTTTAGAGGTGCTGGTAGCCGGATTTTGCTACCTTTGGACAGAGTCTGGCTTGCTGTTTCCCTCTGTTTCCAGTCTCTTTGCTAAGCTAAGATAACTGGGTACCGCCTCCAGGCACATATTTACTGTGCAAGTGTATTTTCAGCTTTATGACTGTACATTGCATTGGAACCCATGCATCTTTCATTATGGGTATGGCTAATACAGGAATAAGTGTTATAAATACTGTTATTGCTTTGCAATTACCTACTATCTTGAGTGTTTGTCTATATTGATGTACTAGAGGAGCAACAGAACATCACCTCTTGCCATGAAGAAAAAAATAAAAGGTTTGCTTACAGCAAAAAACACACAATTGGTGACAAGGGATGAGGAAATCTCCCTAGGGGTGTAGGTCGTGCTAAATGGCAGCTAGCAAGGAGGAATCAAAGAACATGGTTATTGAGTATAAAACACACTTACCAGTCTGTAAGGTCTGCTTTCCCCCTGACAACACGCCCAGAGGAAGAGTTCCAGTTGGGGTCAGGCCTTTGAGTGTTAATACATTCTCGCTTTCCTCCCTAGTCCACAAACAAAACACGGGCACACACATAGATTACATTTCAGGAAGCACGGCGGCAGCACAAACACCTGGTGGTTAAGAGGCTGTTCTGTAACCAAGAGGTCAGAAGTTCAATCATTACTGGATATTTAACCTGTGCCCCTCACTGTCCTGACAGAGTGATGGACTGTCAGCTCTAAGTGCCTGCAGCCAAACTGCTAACATGTGTCCTGGTTCTGTAAGTGGGTCAGTGACAACTCGTGTCAGTTTTAGCAGCTGAAGCAATATCTTTAAGGATCACTTACAATTGTTAATACATGTTTATGGTAACACACATGAATTTTCATATTATCCATCTTTTTCTCCCTTACTGAGTCAAAAGAAACTGGGGTTAACAACTGAAATGAGACATTTGCATAGCTTTTAAAATGGATTTTAAAATGTACACTTATTCATCCTGCAAAGGAATGTGTTCATTTTGAAAATTCAGCAAATAATAGTGAAGTCAAACCTGACAAACCTGACATGTATGACCATCTAGATTTTCTTTTTTTTTCATTTCACTGTTTGTGAAATCCTTTGAAATCAGTGACCCATATGCACTGGTCTGAAAGACAGGCTGCTCTACATCTTGGCCCCTTGCAGCAGTGTGACGAGGTGGCAGCAACAGCATTAATCTGGAATAATGTCTAATGTCATTATACAGTCTAGATGCATCATGACTAATCTTGTGCCAGCTCATTAATCCTGGCAGGACAACATTGTGTTTTCAAACACAACTTCATTGTGCGCTCAACTGACTCCATTCATATCACCAGCACTCAATCACCTTCCTGGCCGCATGGTGACCTGCGATTCAATTTGGTAATTTGACCCCCGCGCCACTGAGCTCATTGTGATCCATATATACATGTACGGGAGCCTTTTCCATTCAGAGTGTTATCATGAGAAAGGAAGAGGCACATCAAAGGGAGAGTATTAATGACAGGGTCAGACCTGAGCACTGAGAAGACGCGGGCCATTTTCCCCACTGCACGAATCTTGTTCCTGATGACCTCTTTACGCATCGCTGTGGTTCCACCTGGAACAAATCCAGAATGTAAGGTTAAGACACATTATACCCCCTTGAGTATTCAATACTGCTGTTCATCATATCAATTGCTACTGACTCTCTTAGCACTTACTTAGTATGAACAATATATTGTGTTAAAGCCTTGTGAGAAGAGAACAAAGGATGAATTGAGGGTTTAATGGTGTATTTCAAAGCATAACGACTGTACTCAAGGGAGCAGCACTCCTTCCTCAACATCAGGCATGTGGAACATCATCATCATGTCAATTAAGTGTGCGCCAGGACTCATTTTCAATTCATCCAAATTAAGAACTGAACTGAAAATACAATTTCCAGAATAGGAGAACAGAACCAGAGAGAATTCTGGAGAAAATCGACAGTCTAATTAGATGTGCACAGATGAGCAGAGTTACTACATCTACTGTGTGTAATTTTAGACCAAAGCAACCAGTAACTGATATTCAGTGCTGAGGTACATCTTAAAATTTCAAAATGATCACACAAACAAGTGTGGACAAATTCTCGTTTTTCCACAGATTCTTTTGCCAAAAGGCTACATTAAAATTCAAGTTAAGGATTTCAATGAGCCAACAGGCACAGCGCTGATCACTGGACACAATGTGTCAGGCAGTCTGCTTCATATTTGGCATGACATTATTTTTTACTCTCTCAGTATTACCTTCATATAGGTCGTCTCCTTCTGACATGAGCTCATCATCAGAGCAAATGTTCAGTACATTCACCAGCATCTCCGTCACTGTGGGGGAGAGAAGCCGCACGAAAACTTGGCACTAAACACATGTTTGAGGCAGGGTTTGTGTGACACTGCCTGTCTTCACTTTGAAAAGAACACTTCCATGAAGTAAAAAAATCTAATGTTTGTGACTTTCAGTTCAGAACTGTGTGAAGAGAATAACACATGTAATTTACTGTATGTCTAACTGCCCTGCCAAAATATAAACAGCTTTTATTTCCTGAAGTTCAACGGGCAGCTATAGAAACAAAGGTCTTTAAACAATAAGAGCCTTTAGCTGGAAAGTCCCCAGACTGCAAAACACATGCAAAAACAGAAACATGATCTATGATTTAAAAAAACTCAGAACCTCTGAGTGATTCATGAGTAAAAAGCAACATTTTACATTGAACATTTTATTGTGTACAGTATGTATTCATCTCTTAGTGTTTATTAAAATTCTACCAGCTGTGATCTGAATGAGCGATAGCTGCAGATCAAAAACCTGAATAGCATGATTTATAGAATTCACTCCCATTCCATGACTTCACAGAGAAAGAAAATCTCAAAGTCTCTGGGTAAGTCTGGGTCTGTATATTCCACAAAGTCACTGAACCATAGGCAATGCAATAAAGGGCTTATTTTTGGCTTTCCATCCACATTTTCCCAATTAAAAAACAAATATACCTTTCTCTCCAACAAAAGGCAAAGACCATGTGAAGACATCCATAAAGTTGGGCAACCAGTAAGGGTGGGGTGAGCAGTTGAACTGTCGGATGTTCATCACGTTGTTCTCGTATTTTAATACAGCAGCTAGGATTGACAGAGGGAAAGAAATGGGAGGAGAGATTCAAGGACTGAAAAAAAAAAAAATAGAAATTCAACAATGAGAGTGAGGAAAAAAACAGACAGAAACCTTTGTTGTTGTACACATCTAGGTAATTTGGAGCTGAAAAGATTGTGATTAATGAAGGGAAGCCTGTGGTCTGACTTTTTCTGTACATCCGATACCTGTTAGGCCACAAACAAAATGACTCATCAAACACATTCTAAATTATAATACGCTGGAAATAAATCCAAAATTGGAACCCTGCTTACCCTGCATCCTGTGCTTCATGGGCTCTTATTACAGACAGCAAGTTGTTATTTACCAAAAAGTCACACACTGCTGAGTAACTGCAAAGACAACAAGGAGCAGAGAGAGACAGAGCTGTTAAAACAATGAGTGGAGGTCAAAACTCATTCAAACTTAAACCATTAAAGAAACAGCATGAGACCACTTAGGACTGTAGTTTGCTTCCATATTTATTTACAGCATGTCATGCCCTATGGCCTGTGGAGCTCGGGGTTTAAAGATGTTGAGCGCCCGGAGCCAGGACTCTGGTATTTATGGACTCTGCTGGCCTCTCCAGAAACT
>JAPZEA010000007.1:10806640-10820348 GCA_029783685.1 Heniochus monoceros
CTTCTGTGTGGAGATACATGTGCAGTTATGTGTCAGATTTCACCCGTTTGTATTCTTCAGATTAACTGTTTACATACATTTACTCTGTGATACAGAGCGACGGAGGGCTGCATGTGTACTTACAGAGCTGCCCTGCAGGCGCAGTGTTGATGTCCGCTGATCGATGCAGAGCAGTGATGATGGTGGACATGAGGTTCGCTGTGTTGCGGCTTTGTGAAATGTGTGTTACTGAAAAGAAGGCAACTCTTCAAGTCTTTCACCAGCTTCCTCATTGTCTTCTGTCTCAGCAAACTCCACCAGCATCAGAAACATGTTGAAGCAAACACAAGCCGTCCATGCTGACCAGTCACAGCTCTTGCAGTCCACACATGAGAGATCAATAATTTAAGATTATGTGTTATGAGTCTTGGAAAGACTGATCATTTTCAGCCTTAAAACATCTGGCTGGAATGTGTCTCAGTGGTTTGAACAAACCTCCTCAGTTGCCCAAAACTCTTAGAGTCCAGCTTTAATTGCTGTAAGAGTTTCTGCAGAGTCCCTGAACACATCGCAGCTTGTCCCTCATCCTGCTGTAAGGAGGCCTTCACCTTCCTCCATCCCTCACGTGTCTAATATTCTGAGGGGAACTGGACGGCATGTGTCTCTCTTCCTGCGCTCTCTCTCCCTTCCTCTCCTCCTCCTCCTCCTCTTCCTCATCATTAGCAAGACAAACATGTGTGAGAGAGGAGGAAGGAGACGGGTAGAAACACAAGACCATGCGGTCTCCGGGCTCCTAATCTCTGTCATGTGGGAGAAACTTCAAACTGGGAGATTCACGTGCCCAAAACACCGACGCCGCCACGTTTTCCCTCCATCCCTCCATCCCTCCATCCCTCCATCCCTCCTGATGAATGAGAGCCATATGAAAGGGCCCATTCTCATCTATAGGAACACACCTTCATTCTTCATTCAAACCCTTAACCTCCTCCACTCTGGTCCAGAAAGAGTTCAGTGACTTTAAAACTTCTGTAGTGTAAAGGGATTTTTGCTGTTTTGCTTCACATTGAACATAATTTGTGTTTAACACCTAAAGACAGGAAGTACAGTCTGTCAGAAAGTCAGAAAATAAGAAGAAAGGCAGTTCATCTTTTCACCAAACTCTATGATATAATTCCTCTTTTTATACTTGGTCTGCAGACTTCAGTGTGGTGTTGATGGAGAGATTCAAATCTGTGTAGTCTACAAATGATCACTCTCTGATTCAACACTGCACTTTTTCTCTTCACGGAAGCTCAATCTTAGAACACTGTATCAGTTGGCTTCAAACCTGCATGTTTCATTTAGCTTTAAACAACTAACGAGCAGCGAGTGTTGTTGTTGCATGCCGTCACATGCTCGCAGCCAATATGGAGTCACTGTAATTCCACGCGTAAAACAAAACAAAACAAACTTCGAGCCAAAAAATACACTACAAGTCACGGCCACACGAACAGCAGTAAAACACGAGCCGTCAGGCAGACTGTGTGGAACAGAAGCATATCGTCTGTCAGACATGCGAGAGACACATGACTGAAAAACGTGACTAAATCTCCTCTTGTGTAGCAGGAGCTAAATGCTAACGCAGCATGCCAACGTGCCTGCAGTGACAATACTGATGTGCTCATTTTTAGCACATATAATGTTTACCTTGGTCACCATGTTAACTTAGCATGTTAGCATGCTAAATCTGTAGCAATTACCTTTGCAGGTACTTGTTCATAAACCAAAGCTTTGGACAAATTGAAATTTTGTCCTGATGGTGGCGCTAGAGGAAACATCAGGGGTTCATCAAAGTAGTAGGATTCATCATCTGAACACTTTGAATGTCTGGATGTCTGTCTCAAAGTTCATGGACATCCATCCAGTAGTACAGACATGCTGCTAACAAGGCTAAACAAAATGCTGTTTTTCTGCCAAAGCCTCTAGATAAAATTGGTTGATGGAAGTTTTCTGTTGCTGTTGCTGAGACTCTAATTGCACATTGGAAACAATAAGCGGAAATCATCCTTTGAGGCTTTTGAGGCTGAGGTTTGTGGTAGAGCTGAAGGGGTTAAAGTCAGGATTAGGTTTAGTATTAAGGTTAAGAATAAACTTGGGGTGAAGGTTAGAGTGTTTAATGTAAGAGAGTCATTTTAGGATTTAGGGTCAGGGAAACGATAAGAATGAAGTTTTGAGTCTCTGCAGGGAAAATGTACGTCTGTGTGGGCGTACAGGAGCAGCATTATACAGGGGCCCTCGGCCTTCCTCCTGCAGGACAACATTCAGCACTCATATCCTTCACAGTGTGGTCGAGGGGCCCCTGTCTCTCTGGGTCCTCTTTGTGTGTTACAGTGGGATAAAGGAGTCTACTGTCCAGCCCTGCTCTGCTTTACCACAGTCCTCTTCCAGTATATCATCACCTCAGCATCACTCTGCTGGACAGGCAGCGGGGCGAAGAAAGAGAGAAAACATGAGGAAAATGCAGAGAGGCAGAAAAAGAGAGGGCAGAGAGAGGAGAGGGGAAGGAGGGATGAAAAGAGCATCTGCAAGAGCAGAACAGATGATTGGAAAAGATTTGGATAGAAGTAAAGGCTGGCAAAGACAGTGCAGACACTGAATGTAAGAGAAAAGAGAAGGAGTGGAAAACAGGAAAGCCTGAAAGCTTCTGCAGACAAAGGCTTAAAGAAAGGAGAAAATGGCTCAGGATAAAAGTTACAAAGACAAAGAGGCGCATCAGGTTTGAAAAAGGGGCAGATGAAAGACGAGTGGAGACAACAGATGACACTGTTTGTCCAGCGGTGGATCGGCCTGACAATAAGACACTATCAGCTTGTCCAGGAGAAGGCGAGAGCTCATCAGCAGACATCATCTTGTGTTGCTCACAGCTGTTCAGCTGCCGGTGGGGACAGACGCCGTCAGCGAGGAATCTTCCCGTCAGAGCGGTCGGAGAAATATGAGTAGAATGCTAATTGTCAGAAGCTAACAGAGCATGGGAAATATGGGAGGAATGCTAATGATGGTTAATAGAGATTATACCCAGGTGGTAGTGGTAGTCATGCCCTGGAACAAAGCAGGATTTGGGGAAGATGATGGGAAGGTTGAGTATTCACTGTGAGGACAAACTGTTCTGCTTTTTTCCAGGAAATGACTCTGTGATTGACTGAGTCACTAAATCCTGGTGAAAGCTGTTCCCCCTTTGAGTATTCAACAATTTCACCTGTAGAAACAGTCTAATTATGTATTTTAAGATTATTCTTAACCTGCAGCACCACTGGTCTGTTGAAAGGTCACTTGTCTGTGATAATGGGGCATTAAAGCAGCAATAATTGATGTTTTGAAGCTGTAAATACAACACTGACATCGTCACCTTTTATAGTTTTTGTGGCAAACCTGTTCGCACCTCTTCTCATTGGCACTTGATTAGAGTACTCATCTATTTGTGGCCACCTGTCAAATATGACTTCAATATTTAGCCTCCTTTTAGCTCTGTTTTTATCTTCCACCAACTTCTGAGAAGCATATTCGGCTCTTTAGCTGCTAAATGCTCCACAGTGTTCACCAGCTAACTGCTAACTGGCTTTTAGAGCCATTTCTCTGACAACAGCTAACCATCGCTGGTTAGATCATTAAAACCAACATGATCAGCTGAAAGACGCTAAAATGCTCCGTGGAGTTGAAGGTCAGGTTTGCCACTAAAAGTAACCTCTTTCATATCACGTATAGTCCTTTCATCCGTAGCTAATGAAGAAATACTGATTAGCTTTAAGGCAGAAACTCAGTGCTCTATAAGATGCTGCTGATTCAGGTGATGGGAGACTAGTCTGACTGTGGCCATGGAATGTATGTATGCACATATACAGCTAATGGGCTAATGTTAGCCACTGTTAGACGATCGCTGAGCATCTGTGACGGGGCATTAGCTGTATTTGCTGCTAGCTGGAACAAGTCTGCCTTTATCAGCAACTGTTGGGTCTGATTATTGTGTCGATCGATGGCTGACTGAACATCAGACAGATTCTCATTTCAGGTTCTGCCGAGCATAACCGGACCATTTAAAGAGATTCACAGCAGCATGGAAATGGTGGATGAGTGATTTTTGATATATTTCCTTTGGGATGTAGCAACAGTAACCAGGGGCCATGTATACCTGTCTCCCCTGAACTGAATCAGTTTCTGCCCATCTGGGTCAACCTGTACATCCAACATACAAACAAGCCCTCAGTCCAGTCCTGACAAGAACAAATACAGATGTACATTCCTCCTGCTCACTGCCACTGGGGAAATCCGTGTGTGTGTGTGTGTGTGTGTGTGTGTGTGTGTGTGTGTGTGTGTTTCATCAGAGGAAGTTACCCCACAGACCCGGAGAGTCCAGGGTCATATGTGGAGCAGGATCATGAGCAGAAAGAATTTACGAGCCTCTGCAGACATGAAACGCCTCGTATCGTGGCGTGAAAAGTGTTTTACGAGCCGACAGCGAATATCGTCCATCATCATCAAATAGTCAGACAAGTCTGAAACAGCCCACCTTCTGAAAATCACCTGGATGTGGAAATACCGCCAAGGTGTGTTACATAAGCGTACAACTTAGTCGACAGGTTGGCTGATGATGAGATGTGTTGCTGCTTGGTTGTGTAATGCTTTATTTTTTAGGTCAGCTGTGGATGTTTGGGAGAAAAGCTGCAGCAGCTGCAGATCACAAAGAGCACTAGACGATGACGACGACTGAATAACCCACTTGCTCTCATTCTGACCGGCCGACAGGATCCGTAAAGATGAACTAACTCATGATGGCTGCCGGTGTAAATTCACTGCACACAGGCTCCTGTTTTCACTGCACTCTTAATGAAAACTTCCAGTTCAGTTTCCTCTTGGCAGGCAGAAGGTGCAAGATGTCGTCTGGCAAACAGATGTTTCAGAGGAACAGATCTTTATTGCATTAATATGAAGCTAAGTTCTACTTGACACCACTTGGCTGCATCGGTAAAACATTATTTTCCTTGTTGGTGGATTAAAGTAAAGGTTACAACAAGAGAGGGCAGTTTGTGGTGTGAATGCTGGATGTTGAAAAGCTGATACTGACCAGCTGGATTTCACTGGTATGAAGAAGCAGCTGAAGGAGGATGAAGAGGAGGAAAAGTGGAAAAGGGTCAAAGTAGCTCATCTCAATCAGCTGTGTGTTCCCGTTTGATGGTGATGCTTGAACATGGTTATGACGAGGTGAGAAGTTTCCAATAACTGTATTTTGCCTTCAGCAGGGATTAAACTGAATCGATGCCCAGTGCTGGAATCTCGGATTACAAATCTGGATCCTGCCAAAGGGGGGTTTAACTCATCTTTGTCATTCCAGAGTAATCTCCTCACATAATACCTGTTTTGCAGTGATTTTATGTCTTCAACATAAACATGAGGTTTTTAACACGTTGCAGAGACTTGCTCGATGTTTTGGGGTTTGAGAAAGACGAGCTCGGTTTGTGCGAGATCCTACCTAGCGCCGATAATTCCCCTTATCCTGTTTGGAAGGGATTTGTTTACGTTTGTTAGACAATAAAAGCGAGGGATGAGGAGCTGCTACCACCTATGAACAGAGGGCCTAAGGTCTGCTGCAGGTTGACAGAGAATGAGAGAGAGACAGAAAGAGAATGAGATATTTTCAAGGGGAAGCAGGTTGGCATCAGATTCACTCCTCGGAGCTTTAATAAAACGTGCTCAGTTAGCCCCTACTCATTACTATACTATGAGTATTGACTTTGGCCTAGAGTCATGACCAGATAAAATGGTGTAAGGGCTTGTCCTAAGTGATTACTCCGAATTACAAATCTGACTGCATGTAACCCAGTACAGCCTGTCTGCTGAGCGCTTCACAAAGAACACTTAAACCACACACGCATAAACACTCAAAATTTGAACATGCCAACCATGGGCGGATATTTTAAAGCATGCACGGGCATGAGCGCCTCACATTCACCTTATGACAATGGAATGAATACATACTGTACACAAACAAGGAGGCCAAGGAGAGAGGGGGGGGTCTACTCATCAACCAATGATTGCAAGAAGACATGAACACCCCTAACACACACACACACACACACACACACACACACACACACACTCCCTCGCTCTTTCCCTGCTATCTCACAGTCACACTCAGTCACCCAGTGTTGGTATAGTGTCTGGTCCTGACAGCTGAGTTTTAATTGGCCAGGGTGGTGCAGCATGGGCCGCTGTCATGCGGCTGGCAGTTTGAGGGGTTGTGGGACAGGCCCCACCGTGGGGGCTGTCAAACGGCCCACGGTCTCCACAGGAACCCCCACCGTGGGTGTCCCGCCTCATTTAGGAGTGCACAGACAAAGCACCAATTAAGAAGTGCTTTAAACAATCAAACAGAGTTCCTCAGGGCCCAGAGACACTCCACAGGGCACTAAGAAAGACAGACAGACAGAGACACACACATACACATATCCATGCCTGATAGTACACATGCATGCAGACACGCACATACGCACTCAGACAAAGACAGAAATGTAAAAATAGACTTATCATGACTTGATCTGAAGACATAATTAATGCTTGTTCAGAGGACTGCATGGGTGAACTTGTGTGCAGGCATCCCTCTGAATTAAAGTGGAAATTAAATGTGACTGACAACAACACAACACTGAATCAATACTAAAATGCTCAGAATAGAAAACACAGGTCCCGTATTGCTGCGGTTATTTCCCGCTGAAGCTCTTTGGGATTATTTGTTTCTTTACGCAAATTCTTACATTTCCCAGATCTGGCAAAAAAACTGCAATTACTGCAGCCACAACTTAAGAAGGAGCCAAGAAAGGAAACTTGCTGCAATCACGAAAGGACAGCCTCCTGCATCTGCCTGTGTTTGTCTGCCTCCAGTCCCACGGAAGGAAGCGCCACTGACTGATATTCCCCACTAAACTGATGAACCTTGCATTTTTAAGAGCAAAGCAGTGTCTTTAATGTATATCTCTGTCACTCCCCTCCTTTTGCCCCATCTTCTACTATGAGCTTCCATATGCCACTTCCATATGGCCCTGCACCCTCTCCTGACAAGCCCATGGCTAAGGCCCATCCATCATTCCAGGGAGTGCACTCACTTGTTATCAGCTCAGGCTGGCGCTGGGGAGTAGGGAACACAGATGAGAACGGGGCTGGGAATAACAGAATTCAGGCAAATTGCCCAGGTCCCTCCTAGAACTATTTTGTCAAAGAACAGAGCATCGTTCGGCTGTCGGATATTTTATTTTGGATTTCCCCCTCCCCCCCACGGGTGATTTAAATGACAGATTTCAGAATCTGTGGATGGAGATGTGCCTCTTCAGCTGCTGCCTTCTCCAGCCTCAGTGCTGAGGGAGAATGGGACTATAATGCAAGTTGTCCTGGAGGGGGAGATACAGGCATGCAATCGAGCTAAGAAACACTACACCACACCATGGTGGAGGAACGAGCAGAGACATGATCCACACCTCAGCAAAGAAAAGCCTGCTCATGTATACTCTTGTAAAAGGGAAATAATAGTGAAAATAATAATAATGTGGCCATTCAAAACTGGTAAATGAATATACGCTGCAACATACTGCACGTGCCAAACGATTCATTAAGAAAGGGGAACAAACATGAACAAGCAGAAATATTGCAACAGAAAGGAATCTGGAGAAAATATATCATCTCTCTCATACAGTAGAAAAATAAACACTGTCCTCCAGACCAGATGCTGCCTGAATTCATGATGTTTATCAATGCAAGTATAAACATGGACCACAGACAGTTTACATTTCAATTAGAGGGCATGTTCTGTGCTCTCTCAGTATTAGAAGAAAAATATATTTTCAAGTACAAGTGGGTGGAAATGGAAGACCGTGCTTGTATTATATTTCAATTGCAAAAACATTTCTATAAAAGTCATAAGAGCATCTGCAAGGGGATATTTTTTAAAAAGAGTCGACACACAGCGCAGTTCTATATCTTTACACGCCTGAGCGGTATTTCCTTACATGAGTCAAGTAGGGCTATCAGTCCGCTGAATGCATATGCTTGAAGAGAGTGAAATCAATTCAGAAGGATGATAAACAAAATGCACCTTGAGAACGAAAGCCTCGGTGGCCGCAGGTGTAATGACATTCAAACACTGATAGAAATCAGTAAACGCTCAGGAGGATGAAAATGAAAATCAGACAAACACTGGAAGAGGGGAAAAAAAAAGAAAAAAAAAGTGAGCCTTTATTTGTTTAAAGCAGCCACCTTGAAACATGAGAAAAGGTGTGGGAAAGACATCCACCTTGAAAGGAGGGAAAAGGTGAGGAAGACGATGCGCCCGGAGATAAGAAACGCGACAAGGACGAAGTGGAAGTGGAGGCATCGTGGCCATTTTGTGGTATCACTGGTGCCAGACATTCTATCTGGAGGGACATGTAGCCTCCATGCGCTTGTATGCCACGGTGGTCACACTAGTAGTCGGCTGGGGAGCAGAGGATGAGTAATTTTAAACCCCATTAACAATCACCATATTTATTTATGAGGCTGGGGTTGGCTTGGTATGTATTGTTGCCCGCACTTCCTTACTTACAATGAGTTCAGAGGACAGATGATCCTTGTCTGAGGCTTCCTGGGAGGAAGAGAGGCCTCACTTCCTTGTAGACACTCTGATAGCATGAATTATTGAGAGGGTGTAAGAAAAAGAAGCAACTTAAATGTAATATGTGGCCTTGTTATTGGCTCCCACCTTTTGTAACCTTTCAGCTTTAATTAACGCTGTGGGATAAAGCAGGGGCTGGTGTGTGGAGGGTGGAGGTTGGCGGAGCTGGTAGCTGTGTTAGCGATGCAAAAAGTGTGTGAGCGTCCGTGAGGTGTAATGGTGTTTCTGTGTTCATGAGAAAATGGCTGTCAATAAGCATGCTTTTGGGGATATTTTCTCCACATTTCCTGCATTTTCCTGTCACTGCCTATTGTTGCTAATACAGTCAACAAGAGTGTGGATTAACACACATCTTTCTGACAGGCAAAGGATGGTTCTGATTCAATTCAAATATCTCTGCTGCACCCTTTGCATCAAATCAAAAAACCACAGTGCAGCTGCGCGCTCATCCTTCTCTGCCATTACGCTGGGAAAAACTCTCCCTGATCAAACACGCTGCGTCTGATTCTGCCCATGTGTCTCGAACAACAAGTGCTGCAAATATGGCCGCCTCTCTTCGCGCTCCCCGGGCGGGACGCGGCATCACTGCTGCGCCCCGCGACAACTTCAAAGGCCCCGCCGCGGCGCACACAACTGACGGACAGGCGAGGAGGCCGCCCGATGTAAATAAACACTCAAGCATTTTAGCATCAAAGGGGTCGAGCCATTGTTGTGGTCAGCGTTGTCTCGCACGTGTCATGTTGGATGATGTGGCAGGGAGTGTGCTGGCTGTTTTGATGTACAGTGGTGCTTTTCATGACCTCTTAAAGGGTTGTGGGGAAGGGGGCGTGTGCTCAACCACAGCGCCGAACCTCCATCGATCAAAGTCAAGTGTCAAAACAGACAATTGGATGATATGCTATCAGAGGAGTTTTCTCCTTAAAACAGTGGAGAAGGGGCTATGTATCTGCGGGATTTTAAAGATCGTCTGGCTATGCTCTCGGACACAAAGACACGCACCGTACAAACATTTTCAACTTATTTACTGAAGACGTTCAGCTATGAAACAGGGAGGCTTTAACTGGATTATAAAGTATTAAAAAATACCAGATAAAAGAAACAAAAAAGTATAGATATGTTGACTTGGATCTTGTAGTAGAGCAACTATTAGACAAACACAAAATCCATTCTTCTGCATTCAGGCTCTAAAAACAAGGTTTATGTTTCGTGCTTTAGGTCTCCAGGCTGTCATTCAAAGGGTTTGTATTGTAAGCAATTTTTCTTTCGCCCTCTTTGTGTGCCACTGGCGACCATCATATTAAAACACCTTTGTTTATGTTTTCTCTCCCGAACTGCCTCTTCTCCCTTTTGCCCAGTTTCTTCAAAAGATGTGTCATCTTTTTACATGATAGGTCTGGACCTGCAGGAAAGCCCCCCCTCCGTCCAGCTGTTTTGTTCTGAGGGTAAAGTCCGGGGAGAGTGATGGGGGGTCAATACGGGGGAGAGAGGGGAGGAGGCAGGGGCAGCGCTCAAAGGGGAAAATGAGCAGAGGGCTTCTTCTCATCCTTGTTCCGACCATGTTAGCTGTAAAGACGGGTGTGTATGTATGGGAGAGAGAGAGAGAGAGAAAACCGGGGCCTGGATATTTCCACCCAGTCCTCACAGCAAAGGCATTTCCATAGCAGGTGGTCTGACTCAGCCGCCATCTGGAGGCCTCGATGGCCAGATAACCTTCGCTATTTACAAACCCAAAACTTTGTTTAGACAAACCCTCTAAAAGCCATGTGACGGCCAAAAAAAACCAGAGGCTCACTTTTGTTTTTAACCGTCGAGACCTGGGAAAAGGGAAAGTCACGCTGAATTTCCCCAAAACCACAAAGAGAATACTTCTGTTAGGAGTACATAAATAAATAGTGAATTAGAAGAAGATTGTGCAGTTTACATCCCAGAAAGCGAAATCCATTTAGTGGAAATTCATAGGGCAGCATATGAAGTAGTTTCCTATCATATCCCTCCCAAAAACTAAAAATAGTCATTTAATTTACATGCTGGGAATGTATGAGCGATGCAGTTGTAGCGTGGGAAATGATTTGACAGAAAAGTGAAATGTCTAAGACTATTAAACAGTGCAAAAAATAGTTCACATTATGTCTTTTTCCAGATGTTTTTCTTAATTCAGAATTACCTTCTGTCTTATTTGCATTCTTTTTTTTCTTCTCTTCATCATCGTTCCAAATTAATACCTCCAGTTTTCTCATTTTCAGTTCATCTGCAGAACTCCATGTGCAACATCCTTTTTAATAGACTACAGCAGGTGAGAAGCTGGTTCAGGAGTTTTGTTGAAAACTAGGTCATTTAAATTGGAGATACACCTGAGTTCAACACTCTTTGAATGTTGTTTGAACATCCTTTTTTCCCCACGCAGCTTCTCAGCTTCTCAGTGATTGGAAGCGTAATACAGGCCGACTGCATTAAAGCCATTTCCGCTAAGTGAAATATGTGTCCCGTCAGTGCGGCTCATTCATTATTTATCCGTTTGCTCACATCTGAAACAAACCTGAAAAAAAAACAAAGCTGTTTATGGCCCTATGGGTTGGAGGAGCACTCGCTGATGTCATCCAGGGGATGTGCCGCACGTTGATTTATTCTGAATGTTATTAACCTTTCCCTCCCCGGAAGGCTCCACTCACCTCAGAGGGAGAGAGAAAGGTAGGGGGGGGTGCATGATTGAAAAGTGTATCAAGGATTGGGTTGCTCCACGTTTGTTCGGGTCAATCTGGGCAAACCCTGTTCCCCCAAGTTCAAAGCAGATAGCATGTGGTTTTTCACTGTCCTGTGAGTAATTATGAATGGTAAAATAAAGTCACTATGATATTGCCATAACTGAGCAAGCTCGCTGTGGATGATTTCCAGATGTCCATTACGCACTAATGCATTTGCTACAGCAATAAAAATACTTTCGATTATATTTTCATTTAAAGAATAGCTGGAGCTATCATTGCAACTGGAACAAAAGCACATGAAAAGGCAGAGGAAGATCAGAGGGAGATGATGAGAGGGTGGGATTCCAGGAAAATGGCATTATTGATAGAATTTTACTATGGGGTGAGAGAAAGGGAAAAGATCAAGAGAAGAGATGGACTACGGCGCTCAGTGTGCAAGTAGCACAGAATTTATCGTCTCGTTGCAGGGGCAAGCAAGGAAATTAAGTGATAAGAAAATCAATTGCATACTCCTGGATCCATATAAATGTTGCTAATGTTTAAAATTCCCAGTAAATGTGCAGAGAATGCAGCACGGGGGAACGCAGGAGGGTGAAGTAAGGGGTTGCAAGAGAGGACGTGGAGGGGGGGTAGAGGGGCGTGGAAGAGAGGGTCATCAATCACGTCTGGGTGACACACAATGAAATCTGACCGCAGCCCAAGATGTTTTAATACGGCATCCATTAGAGCCCTCAAATAAATTGCAATTTGGAAAACAGAACATAATACCAGCCAAGTTTTCCTCATCCATCTTGCAGTGTGTCATGTAATGTAATTGCGTTGTTAATTTATCCAAGAATTTCCTTGGTACACCATTTCATCCGCATTGGTTAATTTCCCTGTAGAGTATATTTTCTCCCTTTCCCTCAGCCAGCCCTCCCCTCCTCTAGCTGTATAGCTAGCGGGGGCAGAGTAATGTTTCTGCTTAGCATGGCATTAGTCGAAGGGCTAATCAAAGCACTGAAGTCTGTGACACTTTATCAATGCCTGGCTGTGTTGGCTGTGCGCCGGCCGACCTCGCTGTAGTGCAGATCCAATCAGGCCTCCACCGCCTGTCATTATGTCTCCGTGACAGCAGGATCACTCAAAAATGCCTGTGGATTACATCAATATTATTGACAGAGTTTGGGGGCATTTAAAGCTGGGCAGCGGCACCAAATGCATAGCTGAGGACAGACGCTTCCTGCGCTCGGGCCGAGGCATTACAGCGAGCCCGGGAGAAGACGAGAATGGAAGAGATGTACAACCGGGTTAAATGCAAAAATCAATACACCGCCTAAAATAAAACAGAGGAGTAAAACAAAGAGATGGAGTGCGGGCGTGGGGTTTAGTTTGATGCGTAAAAATCAAACTTTGCAAACACATATGTTTAATATTTCAGCCACTGTTGAACACAATAAAGACAAGACAAAAACTTGTGTGGTTTAGCTGTCAGCGATAATGAGCTAAGTGCCTGTAATGCAACAATAACACCCTAGAAATTTTCTTAATTCCTCAAATGGCTGCGTCTAGATGGGATTGGCACGTTTTGACATCCCTCTACAGCCGCATAGCATGAAATCCACAGGTGCTGACCCCGGTCTTGGTTAGAGGAATACCACTGACAGTGCATAGAGGGGGACTAATATGGGCCCCTGCTGGAGAATGCTCTCACGGTATCTTGCAAAAACCAGGAGTGTTTTCTTACCTCCTGTCACCTGACTGGGGCTCTCAAGGAGGGGGTTGAGGGTAGGAATGGCCCTGCGGGGGGAAACGGAGGAGGTGAACGGGATACTTTGGTCTCTCCTGGCGCAGTCCTGAACGTGTCTTCTCTCCCATCAGACCCATGAGGGTAGACAGAGAGTGAGGAAGAGAGCAAGAAGCCTGACATGATCAAAGGATGACAGGAGAGCTAGAGGAGGAGAATCGACCAAAACAAAGGCTCATTCTAAGGTTCCTTTGTGCAGGGTTCCTCACCGGCTGACAGAGAGGGAGAGACATGGACTCCACCCCTCAGCCAGTGCTCATTTCTACCAGTGGACACATCAGAGGCAGCAAATGTGCTCCTCTTATTTGATTCATCCGTGTAGTTTACGCACAAGGAATATTCAACATCAGGTCCAAAATATGCATGCATATGCCTGCAGGATAATTTTACAGTTCTGTGAGGTCAGGAAGTAGCGATTGTAAAAATGTAGGTTAATTTTGTCTTGTTAGGTACATTCTTGGTAAACTTTTGCATTATACTTACAGGTGTTTAGAAGATACCAGCAATGGGTTCCTTTACTCAGGTATTGGTAGTAATATCAGTGTAAAAATACCCTGTTGCAAGTAAAAG
>JAPZEA010000007.1:10823224-10841700 GCA_029783685.1 Heniochus monoceros
AGGCATCAGGGTTTGTGGTGGATTTTAACTGCCTGCACACTTTCAGCTGCATGACCACTCAGCGATAATGGCACTTTGACAGGAGTAACACAACATATATTCACAGCTCGTCTCTGCAAGTTCTATTGTACAATTTACAAAACTACTCTATGCCTTGGAGTAATTGGCAGTAATGTCAGTGTGTGTGTGTGTGTGTGTGTGTGTGTGTGTGCTGCAATGAAACACTTCTGTCTAGAAACAGCAGATATTTCAGGAATAATCAAAAGGCTGGTCCAGGTAACCCAAAGCATTAGTTAGCTGCACAGCTTTTCAAATTACATACTAGCATTTAAAAGTAAAGGCTTTTCATTTAGTGGCCTAATCCATGGGAAAACCTCCGAGCTTCAGGTGTATCAGATATCAACCAGCCCCTGGAATTAGCAAAGGAATCTGCCTAATTGAGTTTGCAATCAACTTAGGTTTTGGCTCTGTCTACTTCCATTTGTGTTCTTTGTAGCGCTGCTAATAAGTGTGTCCATGTTCATCTTAAAATAATACTTTCTGGCCAGAGTCTTAATTGGTATAAACCATCAAGAAAAAAAAAAAATTCTCTAAACATCTCCAGTTTCGAGCCACCAGCAATCGGCAACATTGAACGGACGGATGGAGCTCTTTGTCGTGCAGCGTTTTGTCGGCCTTTCACGGGATGCTCTACAAGCCTCCGTTTTTAACCATCAGACTTTCATGACCCCTTAAATCTTTCTGTGGGATTCTACAGGCTGGTAAAATGGTTATGACCTATTTATCTGTTTTATGGACTCCCTGGCCATTTCAGATGGTCAAAAATCAATGTCATTTTTGACTGAAATCAATTGAATTTACTGGTGGTAATTTGAACATGCAGCAGAATAAGGGTACAAGGGAATTGTGGGCTAGAGAACTACTGACAGGGAGATTTCTACCCTGTCAATAAATACTATGGTTGAATATGGGCTTGAAGATGTAGAAAACAACTGAAATATTAAGAAAATTTGTTTTAATTTTTTGTTTTAATTCCACAGTTTCTGCCTACTGTATTTTAGCGCATGCCTTCAAAGAAAAAAGGGATACAGCATCCTTTATATGACAAGACAAAGACATCATTGATCATTTTGTTGTGAAAGCCACATCTTGGTAATCCCTCTCTTCCTCTCGCCGTCGCTGCACTGTCTAATGATGCACAGATTGACACTGTGGCCCCTCCTCCTTTGCTTTCCTCTTCTCTGCCCATCTGTGTGAAAGATCCTAGCGTACAATACTGCTTCTGCATGTTCCCTTAGATGTGCCTCCCAGCCTGGGAGAATAAGGGATTAATGAGATAGATTTATCTTTTCTGGTAATACACCCGCCATTGTTTTCTCCATGCATGTCCTAAATGCATCCCAGAGTGCCTTGGGAGAGGGCTGCATCATTGAGCCCCATAGATCAGTGGTGCAGCTTTCTATTCTACATTTCCCTTCAGAGGAAAGCAAGACACGTATGCATACGCGTATTATTCACTCAGCATTTCAGCACTTTAACAAGTATGTTATTCTGAGTTTGGAAATGAATATTACAAGAATTTGTAAATGTCGCTTACTTTCATACTTTCAAAGCTCAAGAACATAGCTACAATATTACACACACAGGGTATTAGCAATAAATCTTTTATGGACATTATTACAATGAAGGACAGACATACTAAGTCTCACTTTGTTCTACATGCTTGGATACATATCTGTAATAAACAAATTAAAGGTTTTATGTATCTAGTTGATGTTACTGACGTCTTATTGATGTAACATATCCTCACCAGCTGATTTTCTCATTGTTAAATCACTTAAAAGACTTCACTGATTTAAAAAAATAAAACTGAACCGAGGAATATAACGGAGAAATCAGTTGTTAAATGCCCTCCTGATTACCCCGCAATCCATATCAATACAAACCATGATTGCACAATTCACAGAAACTGCATACATGAACTCATCAAATAGCAATCTTAAACAACCTGGAGCTACTCATATACAAGGATAGACAATTATGGTTTCCTTAGGAGAGTAGTTAAAAAAGGCTAAGAGTCAATAATTACTTACATGTTCTTATTTGGTTTTGTCAATGCTTCTGCCCTCTCTGGGAAATTGTTTTGCTGCACTGCCTCAAGGATGATGTAAATTAGCCAAGATTTTACATTACTGCCATGCAGATGAATATGCAAGCGCTCCATCTTGGAGGACAATTACGCCATTTATGTATATTGTCAGCGCAGCACCCATTTACACTTAGATTAATTGGTTATAGCAAAATTTGAAATGAATTGTTGATGGAAATAAAGATTATCTTTACAAGTATTGTTTCATAAAACGCAATTAAAATATCACACTCGTCTTCTTGAAAATTTATGCTTCCGTTAAACTGCACAGTACATCTAAAGACACACACAAATCCCTGTCGGGGCATATCTCCATCGCATCTGTTTGAAGAGTCAGCTGCTAAAAATGAGAGGACACACACTGTAATTATCAGGGCATGAATCACACACGCTATCCTCCCATTGCCATGCATTCCTGCCTGGGTGGCAAACCAGAGAAAAACACACAGTGACCCCAGAGACTGGTGGGTGTTCTGCTAACAAGTGAAGAACCAGCTTTCAGCACGCCAGAGATCAAGTTTCTGAAGAAACCTGGTGAGAGTGCAAGCGCATTGATGACTGTTAATGTTGCGCGTTCAAAGTGCGCGGGTGAGCGTACGCATGTGTGTTTTTCCTCCGATCGCAAGAGCGGCTAGAGCACACATCTACCCCCAAAGTCCCTGACCTCCCAGCGTGAATGGCAAGTGTTTTGGAAATTTACAGCTGGAGTGATTAGCTCATATTTAAATGCAGCTTAACAGCCAACTTCCTGAAAATCTCACAGGGGTGAAGCAGTTGCTGGTATTAAGCCATCCCGCTGGTAGCAAGTCTTCCCGAGCAGGCGGCTAAGGGCTTCCGTAATTACCGATTTAGAGCATTTTTTTTCAGGCCCGTGTGAGACTTAAGGGTGAAAAGAATCGGATCACATCAAAAAAAAAAAAAAACATGTGGGAATAAAGTTCAAATGAAACTTAAGCAAGGTGTCCACCATTCCAGCAGGCCAGATGTGCGGCGGTCTGAGGATCATGCACATATACACTTTACCATTCACACCCTAAAGGCTCAGAGCCACATTCTTGCCTGAACCCCTTTCCTATGTTTGAAGGTGAAGAGAGAAGATGAGGCTAAACCTGCAGAACCAGCAGCTTCCAGAGAAACAAATGAGTGATTGCCCCGCTGGAAGACTTTAGCCCCGGTGTCACGGTAATGCGCGTGGCTGTCTTAACTTGAAATGGCGAAGCAACTGAGGAGGGCTTCCTCCCCTGAATCCCTCGCTCCTCTCAACACATGCACAGCCATCAGCAGGTTAATTAACTGTGAAAGCTGCTCACTTGAAACCTTAAATCACTCATTCAGCGTTCTGTCACGAGCCGCCAGCTTAACCACGCTGACGAGGGTTCCGCCTTGTTTACCCAACACAGGAGACAGCGGCGGCGGAGGTGGGGAGGGTTGGGGATTTAGGTGGCGTGGTGAGGTACCGCGCGGGGGGCATCGAATTTGGACTGCGAGGATGGAAGGGAAATGTCAGCGAGTGATCTAAAAGCACATGAAGAAATATACCCCTGGGTGTCACTATAAATGGCTATAAATGGCGTGGCTGCTCTTTCTCCTATCTCTGTGATTGCAGACTGACATTCTTTGTGCTGTGTGAAACGTAATCTGTCGATTCAGACTGTTTGAATAATAACAGGTGGATTGGATATGAGGGTCTTGGGTATTTTGGAGGTGAACCAATCCCACCCACTCTACCGATATCCTCCTCGAGCACATGTACACCCAGACACCTCTTTCTTTGTCTAACATAAATTCTATGCATGTAAAGGCTGTATTCATCACGTCTTATCTTCCACGCCATCCTCTCTGCTACAGTGCAAGATGGCGAGGAATTCCCAGCATTCCGCAGTGAAGGTGGCACGGACTTCTTGGGTGACATCCGTCTGCCAAGCATCCAGCCCCTTCACACCCTTCAGGGCTCGTATTATTCCTGCCTCCATAGGTCATCCATAATATCCAAACGTGTTTGCTTAGGGAGAAGTGCGACGTTTGCCCTCATTAGTCAAAAGGCTGCGGCGGGATAGGCCTCACGTTCGGAGCAAGACCCAACAGAGGGGTTGCGCTCATGTCTGCTCATTTCTCCTTTTAACAGGTCGGACATCTCAGAGGCGCGGGTTCATTTTGTTCTCACTGCAGGGGTATTGACCAGTAATGGCACCCTGGAGAGGACCGGGCTAATATGTAAGAGCTTTCAACAACGGCAAATATGCGGGACGCAGATTTGGATTCACTTATGTTGCGAAATAATCCGTTCATTAAAAAAGGATGAGATGAAACATTTTGGAGATGTAGCTTGAGAATGGGGGTTTTCTCTTTTGACTGCTTAACAATATTGACCATAAACAGAATGACCAGCCCTGTTGTGAGAACGCCCCCCTCCCCGCTCCGTCCTTCTTTTGAAACGTTATGGCGAATATCACATCCATAAATCACCCCCCATCCAAATAATCTCATAAACTTTTTTACAGTGTAATTCATGCTCATCAGCATTCTTTGTTTAACATTTGTGTTTATTGATAAATGAAGATAGGTTTAAATAATTCAGAACAAACATTAGCTGTGAGCAAGGAGATTAATAATTGATGGGGTGTGTGAAGGGCTGGGCCACTCTGGGAATAGATAATATTAGCTTAATGCAGGGCTGTGTGAACAGGGGAAGTGTAATGGACCCCGCCGCCTTTAACTGATGATGGTTATTGTGGCCTGAAAGTTGTTACAAAAGGGAAAAAAAAGGGGTCTGAGTCGCGCAGAGGGGGGAGGGGGTTGTAGTGCGGTCATAGATTTGGCTCATAGGAGCTGACAGTGCAAATTGTGGTTTTAATAGCAGGAGGTTTACACATTCTACAGAGAGGCCCTAATGGCCAGGCCTGTGCTTAGCGTAAAGGGAGAAAAATGGCCCTGTGCTATTAAAATGAAACTTGAGAAGGACCTTGCTCTTAGTTTGGTGTTTTCCTTTTTTCCCAGTCGAACTCTGTCTCTCCATCACTCATTTTGATCCCCTCCTGTCCATTTCCTGCTCGGGGTCTCACTTAAAGTTTGCCCACACACCCTCAACACAGCGGCTCGCAAAGTGATCCAGTGCAATGACCCTGTGTGTGGCGGGCGGGCTCATTTTACACAGAAAACTGGAGGACGCGACCGGGTCACCGAGATAGTCTGAGCCTGTGCGGCAGATAATATTCTGAGGATAATCTATTAAATATGAATATATGAAGAGGCTGAAACCTGAACTGGAAGCTTTCTCTGGCCATCTAAAAAGCCAAACTGTTATCCAGACTTACAGGAGTGCACAATACTGTACGTACAACAGAGCCATATTATTGAGGCATCATTATTCCTTGTACACAAAAGCAGAAGGCAGCAATGTTAGATATTACCCATATGCTTATGTTAATGGCTGCTCAGTGCCTGCAGGTCAGCCTGCAACAAAAGGGCCTCATTTACTCTCCAAGGTATACTATTCTTGTTGTGCCAGACTAGTAAAAAAGATGCAGAGGGATAATGTGCATCAAAGGCAGAGGAGGACCCCTTCATACTATATTGCTATCACAGCAGCATATTAGCATCTAAACAAAGGAAGCAGAATCCCCTGCAGCGCAGCATCGTTTCAAGTGGTCACTCACAGCCTTTATTTATTTCTCAATCCGACACATTTTATGCTGAGTAGCAGAATTCAGCGCACTACCCCCCCAATAAAAATCTTCTTGTGTCTTCAGCACAAAAGTGTTGAAGTTGCTGCTTCTTCTCTTTTTCTTTTTTTTTTGTCTCTCCCTCTCTCTCTCTGCTCTCTCCCTCTCTTTTGTTTGACTTTATCACAGAGCTATGACAGCTGTCATCACTCCTCAGCAGGCCTCAGATCTGCATTTCAAGGTTTGCAGGTTCACCGGTTCACAAGGTTCTGCATGGGCAGACAACACGGGCAGCCCGTCTTCTGATGAGTTCCTCTCATAAACAATAGGTCACACATACGTGAACAGCCCCGGCAAACATGCAACACTTCAGGAACATTAGTGTCACCTTAAAGTAAAGAGCTACGTGTGGAACTGATTATTAACAATACACCTTCAATAATATTTCATTTGACAGTAATAGCGATGCTGTTCTAGTTATGCTACATAAAGTTACTATGTTACTCCTTACATCTATTAATTATGAACATGCTATACCATTTATTGTTGACACTCGACCTTGTGCAAACTGTAAAATTAAATTCATGGATGTTTTAAACGGTAATAAAACACATTAAAATGAACTCTTTACAAAAGTGAGTGCATTAAAAGGCACATTTTTGAAGAAATATATGGTACTGCTAGTATGTAGCCTATATGAGGTTTTAAAGGCTTTGGGCCATGCAGAAGAATGTAAACAAGGACAGAACGAAGAGTCAGCCTGAGACAAGAGGAAGGGAGGAGAACAGATCGTCTTAGGTGGAGAAAGAAGTGATGGAGGGGGAATATTGGTTGGAGATGCATTGTTGCAGATCTTATGTTTTAACATCATCTGCCTGCTCCCTTGAAAATTTGTTCTCATTAGCACCAATTAAAGCACCAGTTATGTTCATAACTGGAGATATCATCTTTTTGCAACCTCCATGTCCAAACCTGGCACAAACATTACCCACAATGCAACTCCAATGCAGACACTTCAACAGGAGATTCAAGTGTGTTGTGCTAGTAGCAGCTAATGTAGCCTGGAGCTGCTAGCAGGATGAAGAGGTCTGGTAAGCTCGCGTCTTTCTGATTCCACACCCCAAGATTTCTTTCATTGTCAGACTTGTGGTTTTCAGCCTTAACCAATGCTGACTCAAGTGACTCACTTGAGGCAGTTTATTAGCCTTCACGCAGCTGCCTCTAAACCTTGCTCACATGTGCAATAGCCTGCACACAGAGATGGTGAGCTAATCTTAGCATAATTCCCTGTAAACCACAACATGTCATTTCTAGACTTTGGTTTTTGTGCAGATTAAACAAATAAGAGTTAATACGTTGATTTGTGAGCTTTAGAGCTGCTGATGAGCAGATTTTCTTTTACTTTGGTACGGAGCTTTTACAGAGATTTTTCCAGTTTTTATGCACTGCTGCTAAGCTAAGCGTCTTCTGGCTGTAGCTTCATATTTAGCACAGATGCATGGGAGTGGTATCAATCTTCTCATGTAACTCCTGGCAAGAAATCAAACGTGTATCTCCCAAAATGTCAAACTATCCCTTTTACATGATTACTGCTACAGTATGTAGAGATATGTTCGACCTGATCGGCCTCTAATAGGTTGAGATGCGTCTCCTCATAGGCCACACTACCCACACTTCTCTTCAAACTTTCTAACTCTGACATTTAAAGATTGACACCTATTACAAACAAGTGCAGTCAATCATTTTCACAGAAATCTTTACAGATTTTTTTCTTTCTGTGTTGTTGAGGGAGCAATCAGGGGCAGGCAAGATTCCACAGTCTTGTTACAGTCCTGACAGACAGACTTGTTTGGCTTTGACCCTGGCCGCTCCACTCTAATGCTGTCACTGTCAGAAATGAAAGGCCTTTTAAGACAGCTGTTTGACTGGTCAGCTGGTGACCTGCCTCACAGCTCACAGCTCCTGGATGGATGGACAACATGCTAAGACCGACCCTGCAATTTGGCATATCTAACTTTGACAGCACATTGAAAAGGATCAATAATAACCTGTCAGGAGGAGGCAGCCATTCCCTCTCATTTAGTGATAAAGGTGAGTTTGTGTTTGACGACTTGAAGGCAGACAGATGGGAGAAAGAAAGAAAGAACAAAAAACTTGCTGGACAAAGAAGTTGTTGGAGAATTTCCACTATACTGGCATTAGGAATACAATGAATAAATCACAACATGTCCTCTTTGGTTATGTTTCTGTGTTAATTCTGCTGTCCGGACAAAAGCACAGAACCTCTGAGTGATGTCACCATTGTCTTTAGGTTGGTTTATGACCTCTGGGCATGAGGAGGCCTGTGCATATGTAACCAGGCTAATTTACACAGCGCTCTGAGCAAGCTTTACTCCATAATTCACAGGCTTGGTTTGTTTGAACCCTCTTTCTCCCCATCAGACAGCACTAGGTCTGCGGCCGCCCACAACTTCAACTCCCTGACTCATCTGGGTAGCTGGAGGCCTAGTCCCAGACAGATAATAGACCAAAGGTACAAAGGCACACATATCTCAATACATGCATGAGAGGAAAGTGCAGGGTCGTTATGGTAGTCCGGGATGGCCCCAGTCCCATCACTTTCTCTGATGTGTGTGTACAAGGGTGACATGTCATTGTCCTCGTTCTCGGGCCTAAAGCGAAGCTCCTTTGTTATCGTCTCTGAATGCATAAACCCTTCTTGTCTGGACCTCAAAACAGAGGACGGGGCAATTACAGACAAAACACCAGCATGTCTTGAAGTCATCTTGAAAGAATTTTATGTTCAGTTTTTTCCAGTTCCTATTTAAAATATATATCAAAAATAAGCTGCATCAAACAAATGCATGATGGATATTTTCAGATATAGATTTTTATCGAAATAACTAAAGCATATGCATTATAAATCAAATTAAAGCAAAAACTGGGATTTGAAGGTGACTCTTAAACAAAATCTTGGTACAAAACAACCAACAGACATGAAAAGTGTTTATTTGCTCCCTCAGCTACAAATGGGTGAATATCTTGACATGCTATTCCAGACTACAAGCAAACTCAAATTTCAGATCATGTGTAGCGCTTTGGCGAGCCTTCAAAACAAACCTCAAATTTCAGAAATGTTAGCATGGTTCCCCTGTTCCTCTGTGAGAGTGCGATGACGAGCCGTTCTCCCAGTTCAGAGCACTAATGGTGTCTGTGGAAGGCATGCAGCACCGAGTTCCAGGCTGGCAGGGACGTGCTTAGAGCGGTACACTTGTCACAGCCCATCATACGAGCGCTCCTCTGAACTACAGCCGTGAATAATTTCTTCAAGATCCAAAAGTCTTTCTTTCTCTTTTTTTTTTTTTTTTTTTTCTCCACACTATCTTTACAGAACCATCAAGTCCTTGTAACTATTTCAACACTTGCAGTGGAGAAAGCAAAGAGATGGAATACAGTAGTAGTCTCTCTTTGTTTAACTGAAGAAAGTTTGCAAAACTGGGCTCAGAACTTGACATTAAAAGAGGAGCTTATGCGAGCAGTCAGGCAGAAAGAACGCCAGGGTGGCAGACTGTGAAAGGGATTGTGGGTAGGAGTTAGCTTATCTAATTGTAAACGAGCACACGAGTGTGTGGACACTCATCATGCACTTGTCAAAACATGGCTGCCTGTGATTTTGCTCCGCTGTGGTTCTGCTGTTCGCTAAAGTTTGTTTACATTCAGACAGGCCTTTCATAATTCCAGTTTTGAGAGTACAATTGTGGCAATTACTCCGAGATAGGTGCCGTACAGCTGGAGAAACAACACAATGAAAGGATTTATCGCATGCATCCGTTACAATTATTGCCTCATTCTTAGGCCTTATTTTCCGTCTTTGTGCATCATCTTTGAACAAAGATGTGCAGATATGCACTTTCACCGCTGTGGCTTCAGATGTAAACTGCAAAAGCTGAACTGTTCTTCATTTGTTCGCCACATCTGTTAGTTTGGCATGTATAGTGAAGACGAAGGAGGTTGTTAAAAGTGAAGTGTCGTTCGTGTAATAGGATGATCCTTTCTGGGTCTGTTCTAAAGATTGTCAAAATAAAGGTTGTTTATTGGTGATGTAATCATAAACACAACAAGGATCACGATGGAAATAAAGTCCTGTTAGTTTCTTGTGCTATCCTTGATGTCCTTTTAGCTTCGCATGTACATTGGTGTTGCAACCACGCAATTGTTCTTTCAAAGGAATTGTGAAACAAACACAAAACAACAAAACAGCTTGAAGAATTCACAGTACATACATGCTGCTGGCATTGACTCTAATCCCACTTACTGGAACTGTGTGTCACTTAAAATATCTGTAATAATTAAAAGGAAGCTATTTCTCCTGAGAACAGAGAATTTAGTGGAGTTTCACACCAAATTTGATCTCATGGGCAGAGGAGGGTGATGTCACTTTGCACCTTGGACGAAATGTGAGAATGAACTTAAAGGAGAGTCTGCAGCCATGTGAGACTTTGATCTAAAGCCTAACATCGGTATGCTAACATACTTTTAGTGACAATGCTAACATGCTGACTATTTAGCAGGTATGTTGTTTAGAGTGTTTATAAGCCATATTAGCATGCTAACTATTGGAAAATAGCACTAAATTCAAAATACAGCTGAGGCTGGTGGAAATTAGTTTTGATGTGATGATAGATGAAAGGTCAGAAGATCGTCAAAGTTACCACAATCCATCCTGTGGGGAAAATGAAGGTCTGTACCAAAAATCTTGACAATAGACCAAAAAGTTGGGGAGATATTTCATTGAAAACCTTGTGTCAGTCTCATGGAGGCAGTGGAAGGAAAGTCTGGATCACCAGTGTGATTATAAGTCATCCTCTGGGCACCGATATCTTTACCAAATTTCATGGAAATCCATCCTGTAGTTCTCGCAGAAGTCGGCAGAATTCATCCTCTGAGGACCATGAACATCTGCACAAAGTTTCATGGCAATCCATCCAATAATTACTGATTCACTCTGACCCAAAGTGAATCTGAAATGTGCTTCCAGGTATGGACAAAGCTATTTTACTTAAAGGAACTCTACTGGTAATGAGAGGAGGAATGACTCCTTGAAGCAGAGAGAGAGAGAGAGCAGGCAGATGGGCACAAGCGCTGGTTTGAAGTTCATCTCGATTTCACAGTGGTGGGTGGGGGAGGAAAGCTTCCTCACACAGATGTTCACAAGCTGCTGTCAGAAGAACATCAACATCTCCTCTTAACGAAGACACTCTGTCCAGGCCTGAGAACACCACGAGAGCACACATCTTGTGGTTTTCCAAATATGCCGTACATTTGAAGGAGGCACTCCCTCCGCAGTCGCTGGAACATCCTCGCTTACCAGGTGTCACTGGTTGCACAGGGGGTCAAAGTTGAAGGAAGGAAGAGGCAATTTTGTTTTTCAGCGCGGGGCCCGAAACTGCTGATGGATGCACTTCCTAAGTCTTCGCATCCACACACAAGCTGGAACAAATGGTGTAATTGTATCTGAGGCCAGTAGAGAAAGAGAGGTGGGGAGGGGGTCCGCCGAGACACCGTGCAGAAACTCATCTACCATCAAGCCTCTCGTTCCTCCACACCACCTCAACCCTGACGCGACCTCAACCTGGAGCTCCAACAGCCTCAAACCTACATACAACACACGCCAGTGAACAACTTCTTCTACAAAAACATCATCAATCAAAAGGGAAAAAAACAAAAAAATAATGCAAAAGACAAACAAAACTGTCAGACAACTTGATGACTAACTGTTTTCAAGTCATCCACGAGGTGTTGTCAGTGTGTCATGCTGTATTCCAGATAAACGTCTGTCTGACTTTGTCAATGAAATATTACACATTACATGACATTAACAGCATCACTTCAAAGTGCGCAATCAACTGTAAATCCACAGTGTGCAATGAGTCAATCAAATCAAATACTTAACCAAGAATTACAGGCTTCTGTGTGGAGCTTTGTAAGTTTAAAAAATAGCTGGAAATGTAGTGTATTTCTAATGCATATTGATCATATCGGCTTGAGGATTAAAGAAACAAACTTTATTCAACTTCAGCAGCATCACAGACCACAAAAGCATTCATTTAACATGAGCACGACAGAACCCAGAGATCATCTTAAAGTGATAGGTGGACATGTTGGATATGAAGGCTTTATTTTTCTTCTCACTGTGGGAAAAAAGTTTTCAATATTTACTCAATACTTGGCCAAACTGTGCAAAATTTTAAGGCATAAAGTCTTGTCTTGACTGCAGTACATTGTAGCCCAACAGGCACTTACACCGAACAGCTCAAATTCAAGCACATCCAAACTCTTTCAATCAACAGACCTGGATTTTTTTGAAAGCTTGAGGTGTGTGTAAGTGTGCCAAAGGGGGCAAGGAATGTTATACACACATATTGTACTACTGGGGCCGACGTGCTTACACACAAATTACCGCCAACAACCCTCAAAAGCAGAGCATAACTTTGGACTTTGGTGGGCTGCAGCTCAACGCACACACACGTCAGTCAAACAGAGACAGCCCAACTGACACACTTACATACAGACCCTCACCCTCCCACCCACTCATCCTTTCCTTCACTCTGACCTCTCCTCTCTTTCTCACCCACTCACATCCCACCCGTCCTGCCCCCCTCCCTCTAAAAAAAGCCCCACCACCTCCCCAGCTGCAGGAAATTCCTAATGATCTCCATCATCAGTGTGCGTGCTGCATCTCCTGCCAAGAGCCAGCATGTGCACGCACACACACAACAAACACGCACACAAAGCATATAAATGAACAGAGAGCAACACATAAACCATATGTGCAGACAAACAAAAAGGGAGACAGACGTTCAGACAGACAGACACACATCTAACGTAAACAGACTTCACACGGAGCAGATAGTGGTGGCTCAGCCAAGGATGCACACATGGGACTGGAGAAGTAGCTCGAAACACCAGACAACACACAACCAGGACCCCCCACCCCCATCTGACTGTCTCACTATCTGACTGTCTCTCTCCTGTTGTTTCTGCTGCGTGTATGCATGCTCCACCTTTTACTGTATGGAGGACAGACCACACTCCCGAGGACTGGCTTTCAGCACCTGGCAACAGCGTAACCTCCCAGCGGTTCAGAAGACACAAAGCACTGACAGGGTCTCTCTTGTATGAATGCCTTTGCCTTCCATGGGAAAAGTCTAGAATAAAAAGAGAGGGGACATGTGCTCCCTCTCTGCTACACACTGCACAACACACAGTCAGAACATTAGCCGCCGTGCAGAAATCACAGAAGTATAAAACTGTTGTATGCATACAACAGTTACTGAAGATACTGAAGTATGCTGATGGTGGTTAATCTATCTGTATTCAATATGTGTGCACATGTGTCTGCATCATACATGCTAGAATGCTTAAATTACAGCAAACACATGCCAGTGCTGAACACTACACTTAATCTGTTTGCTCTCCCGCTGAATCACTTTGACCTGTATTTAACATGGAGCTTAGTTCCAGCACAAACAGCATTAATCCAAATTAACCTGTGTACATTTCCTTATGAAGTAACTACTCCAACTACAGTCTGTCACGTCTGAATTAACATACTGCACGCTTAAGGCCATATTTGCATTGAATGTGATTTGTTGTGCACGACTCACACACAGGAAATAACACGAGTTGGGTTCTCGCACAATATGGAGATTATTCCATTTTCAGTACTTGCAAGTATATTTTAATTAATCTGATTACTGTATAGGTAAGTTGATGGGTGTGATCTTTAATGGCACTTTAAAGAGACATTTTATGTAACACAAAATGCCCATATCAGTTTGAAAAAGTTATGTTATTTGTTTATTTATTTACTGCCTCGCCTGCTTTTATTTTGTGTTTTCGAACAAGACTTTCCTGTCAAGGTTAAAGCCAGGTTCCGTACTTCAGCTGCAGCAAGCTGTTTTCAAAAAGCAGACGCATGGACCTATTTGCCCAAGTTACAAAGGTTATTTTGGTTTAAAAGGGTTTAAGTTAAAAAAGGGAAGACTTCACACTGTAGAGAACCATTTAAGCCTTTTGATCTACAAGTCACAGCTAATGGAAACATAGCATAAACCAACAAATAACATTTCAAGCCCTCCTGTAGACGAGGATGACACAGGGAATCAGAGTTATTTCCACATATGGTACTTTATATAAGGTAACTGAATGTCCTTGCAGTTGCTACCTATGTTTACAAAAAGAAAAATCATACAGCAATGGCAATTTCATGGTGAGCTTCACTGTTCGTGTGCGTGTTATGTTACATATGATTTACCACACAGACATGATGCCTGTCTGGTGTGTCGATTGCTTCCCCCTCAGTCAGTGTTCAGGCAGGGAAACATCTCCTTGTCTGTGAGTTATCAGTATGAATAATGACACCTTAGGCTGTATGTTTGCTCACAGTCCCCCAAAAGAATGCCAATTTAAAGAAGCCAAAGTGAAGGACGGCCCGCTTCTCGCCTTGAGTGTTTGAAGGGTGGCAGACGGCAACAATACACACATGTTGAGAGTGGAGGACTGATCAGGAAAGTAATATGTGCTGTGGACGGAAAATATACTTGGAGGGTACCTGAGTGCTCAACTGGATTAGAAAGTTAAGAGAGAGAAAACACAAGTAAACAGGAATATATATCAGTCTAAAGCTGTGAACTGGAATGCACGAGGCTGCTCCCTGCAGAGACTTACTATTTTAACCAGGGAAGCAGATTTACACATTTATCTCACTATTTTAGACTGTCTGCTTGTACTGTATGTGTCTGTGGTGCTGTGCACTGATTCAAAAACATATTTCAGTGTGTGTGTGTGTGTGTGTTTGTGAGAGAGCATGTGTGTCTGTTTGTGTTCATTTCAGCACCACCTGCATCCCAGTCACCTCTCTGCGGCAGATTTTCCACTTAACATGATAGAAATGCCTTTGGCCATGAATAACACATTTACTCTCTACTGTACCTCAGGCAAAGTATTACATGATCGGTTTCCTCTGCTAGAATACGTTAAAAATGGAAAACTCCAGTGTTACTTCAGGAAGCAGAAGCTTGGGGAAGCAGCATGATTTTAAGGATTGAGAAAAATGCTGGAAGAGACAGAAAAACAGGAGGATCAACAAAAAAAAAAAAAAAAAAAGGGAAAAAAACAGCCGCAGCAGTCAGTAATGATTTGCGTCCCATCCAGATTCGCAGTTGCTGGGAGGGGAGAGAGGGGAGTGTGCATTTGCGCGTACAAGTGTCTGCCTGCCCATGTGTGTGTCTGTGGGTGTCAGCGCATATGTGTGTCTGAGAGCCGAGTGTGGAGGGGCTAATGGAGTGTTGATTGCCTGGCGGTAAGCAGGCATCAGTGGGTAATTGCAACTCTACGGTGTAGCAGCTCTAAAATGAAGACGCATTTCACATTCGATCACTGAGCCTCCGGTATGGATGCACGTGCACGTGGTGGTGTGTGATGGAGGGTTAGGGTGTGCATGTAGTCCTATATCTAGCCAGTGGAGTCAGATTTAGCAACTGGCAGAGTGATACTGAGCAGCAGGCCATGACCAAAATGGCACCTTACCTCCCTGACTTGGTGTTCATATGTGTGTCAGAGTTTAATTGCAAGCTGTTTCCAGCATGCTGCCAAAGTGTGGGCTTAGAAAGGAGTTGCCAGATTTGAAGAGAGCGAGACGCAGGCATTGTGCAGCACTGTCGAGCCATGCAGAAGAGAACCTAAAGGTGAAAAGCTAGCGGCGGCGCTAATATGTCCTGCCCTTTCTCTTTCCGTCTGTTTTCTCTCCCTTTGCGTCTGGTTGAAATCTCCCGTCGGTGAAACCTCACTCGTGTTGCCAGGCGACAAGGTTGCCTGGGAGCAGGGCTTTGATGAACAGTCACAGTGTAATGGAGGTAGCCCTGCCAGCACCTCGAACACAGGGATGGACAGGCGGGCAAACACATGCATGTGTGCAAACACATGCCAGCGTGTGGCATGTGTGCAGCCAGAGCAAACAGGACTCAAATGCACCTCGGGGAGCCGTGTCAGGGATTCGTTTTTAACTGCAGCTCTGGCTCACATTTATCTAGTATTCGGTGATTAGCGCTAATTTATTCTCAGGAAATCTTAAGAAGTTCTCTATTTCACAGTGTCTTCAATTAGTGCCTGTGGTGATGGAACCCCTTGTATTTATCACAGCCAGAAGCTACAGCCCTGTTGTTGATTTCCACTGCACTTTTCCATGACCTACTGAAGTCAACTGCTCCTTGTGTTTTCAAAAAAGCTATTAAAACATTTCACAGAAATATTCTGCTGCCCTGGCAAATGTAATCAATCACTTTAAATGCAAGACTGGAATTTTTTTTCCCCGACATTACCTTTTTTCTCTCATAGACATTACGGTTGGGTGTAGGAAAAAATCCACCCACACACGAACCCACAGAATGTGCGCTGATGGCTCAAGCAAATGTCATGTGAAACAGATACAATATCACTGCAATTAAGATGGATGGAGATCAACACAAGTGCTGTGGCCAACACCATCAAAGCTTAGTATCACTGCTGTATCAAAATGGCTGGCTGAAGGGCCCCAGCGTACCCATGGATGTGGTAATTAAAGAAACGTTTGATCAATCCAAGTAATGAAGTGTCTAACCCACACACGCCACTGCCTGAAGCTCAGCTGCTAACATGTGGTTTCCATATCTCTTTGCATTCTTAAAGTAATAGCCTAATCTACAAGTTTTTCAAATAATTGGCCATTTTCTTACTCCCGCTCTCTCTGTGTCGAACATGATCGTTATTCAAACTCTGACTCTGGTTCATAAAAGCTTTTACGGTTGCTCTAGGAAAAGTTCCTCTGGTACACATGAGAGATGTGTTTTACATTTCCAATGGCTCCAACAGAATTTCAATTATAGCTGCAGGCTCACAGCCTTTCCAGTCAGCTGCATACACAGATGCACACACCACTGACTGTTCTGTTTGGGGTTATGATAAGGGGCTGTGAGAGAGCCGCCTGCAAACATGCAGCTGGTGGTGGAACTTGACTTGTCAAAGTAATAATACCGCCACAGAGTAATACTTTCTTACACGGTCTTCAAGTTCTGCAGTCAGGATTTTATTTAAACTTGCAGTAACTAATTTTTTGGCAACTTGGAACATCATAGAGCAACATAAATATTCATTTGGAGTCGTATATGTGACCTCTAACACGCTAAATACTCCACAATGTTCTCCTGCTTGTAGCTAATTTTGTCTGCCTTTTGGTGCTGGGCAGGCAGTGTACAGTGGGTTTTTGGAAGATTTTCTGCCTGCTGTGACTGAAAACAAAGCTACGAGAGATGTGACTGAACCAAAACAGTGAAGTCGTGAGCAACCAAACCAAAACAATGAGCTGAAAGGCGCTAAAAAAGCTCTGTACGGTTCTGCAGACTTACCTATGTTATGATTCTCCGTGGATTCGTCACTACAAGTGACATCTGTCACATGCACATAGTCATGTGATCCACTGTCAACTGGAAATAATTGATTATAGCCACTTTAAGTAAAATATGGACATGAAATAGACACATTTATGGTAAAATACTCAGGGTGTAGTGAAGTTTCAAGGTTCCTTTCACAGCGTTGATTACATTAGGTTTGCATTCTCTTCCAATATGTCGATGTTTTCAGCTGGTAGTATTGCTAATCTGTTCTTTTAGATGTGTGTGTGTATGTTTGTGTGTGTGTGTGTGTGCGTACCCCCTTTACCTTGTGTAACAATAAATAAATAAATAAATACAAATCTGACAGTCCAATCAGATTGCACAAATATTTGTAATGCCTATATTGCTGAATAAATCTGTTCAGCGCTGATAGATGAGGTGAAACGGTGTGTGTATGCAGTGTGTGTATTGATGTAATGTGCCTGTGGTGCATAGGAATGTCTGTATCCATCAGTCTAATTGTGATTATGGCATTTAATTAAGCCAGATGATTTCCACTTCTGTGGTAATCATTAGTTAGTGCGTGTGTGTGTTTGTGTTTGTGTGTGTGTGTGTGTGTGTGTGTGTGTGTGTTAGGAGTTTGGACTTTTGGACTGTTTCTTTAAGACCAAGGCTGAAACTCTCCCCCTATCCGTCTCACTGCAGGATCAGCTCCGTGTCATGTTTCCTGTTTTGACACTGAAATCCTCATCAAACATCAAATGTCCTCTTGCTAAAAATAGTCACCTCATGTCAAGCGGCGAAAACAGTCCCATCCTCTACAGCCGCTGTAACTCAAACAGAAGACGACACGCTAAAACGTCATTGTCATCAGCTGGAACGGCTGCATCACCCGCCTTTGTGACCACCTGTCAAAGGAGTTTCAACAGCAATGCGACAATAGAGTTGTTTGTTTGATTTGTGAAAGCTCGACTCACTCCTGGCTAAGTAATGACCTGTGAAAGCCGGTATGAGAAACATAATGCTGTGATGTATAAACAGATGGAACTTTTAACAGGCATAGACTGCTATCTAGCCGAGTGTGAATAAAGCTAATTGGAATAATAGCGACTTAAACGTCCGCACCACATATGTTGCTGCATGTCTAAGTTTGATATGCGTGAGTGGAGAATAGAATAAATATGAACAGATAGTAAACATGATCATATGGTGTAGGAGTGTATTGTAGGACAG